>OY856187.1:78182672-78378095 GCA_963693315.1 Diogma glabrata
ATTGTTTTCATCAATGATAAGAACCGCAGGGACGAATCGGAAAATTGTAAAAAAATGGTATATTTATTTTGCTTAAAAACGTTTAAATGATATTGAGCAGTAAGATTGAATGTAGAGAAATCTTGAAAGTTGGCATTTGAATGTAAAACCAGGAGCTTGATTATTATAAGTGTGTCAAAAGAATGATGAATGAAATAAATTAATTTTGATTCCAAATTTTTTTGACAAACATTTAATGGGAAACATTTTGGATTAGAAACGTTTGGCCCATAATAGCTATATATGTATTAAGGGCATAAAGTATGTCTTTTCCGCTTGAGAGTGAAATTGTTGCCATCACTCGAAATCAGAAACAATCACTCGAAAGCAAAAAAGATATTTTATGACTGAATTGCATACAAGATTTTTTGTACGAGTAAGATTCTGTACTATTTGCATAAATAAAAATGTATATATTTACACAAAATAGTAAAATATTTATTTAGAAGTTATTTTATCCAAGCAGTTTTTCGAAATAACAACTTTGTGCATTGTTATTTCAATTTAAGGCATTGTTATTTCAATTTTGGCATTATTATTTCAATAGGAAAAAAAAGGCCTGCCTTACGAACACTTTTTGAATCCCAAAAGTGCATTTTACGGTTTACTCGTACAAAAAATTAATTATTTGGTATCATGAAATGTTATTGAATTTATGAAATATGGTTCAATCCAGCTTCAACTACTCTCTATCTAATAAGGCTTTTAAAATATTATGTTGTTGCAGAATAAAAGTCGTTTTTTCAATAGCAATTAGGGAAATTATCAGGGATTTTTAGAGAGATGTTTTAAAGAAATTTTGTTGTGTGAATCCGGGTTGAACCACATCTAATTAATAGGTACAGTTTGAAAATATCACGTTGTTGCAGCAAATATTGTTTTTATACAAAAGTTGTAATAGTTAAAATATGTATTTATGTCAAACGGAAAAGTATAGTGAAAAGTTTATTGAGTGAATTCAATTTTGGTCATTGATGTAATATAGGTACGGTTGGAAATGTCAAATTGTTGCACACTAAATTTTTTATATTATATTTTGAAAATGTGGAAAGTTTTCTGAACTAACAGGAATATTGGGTAAGAAACTATCATGACGACGTTATATTTTCTAAACCAACTGTTCCTATTAGTCCAGAAAACTAAGCTGTATAAATATTAAATATCACGAGTACGATGAATAATACGCCCTCGATAATTTTATATAAATGTATTTTTATCGACTAAGGATTTTACTTTTATACGGTATAAAACGTATATAATTGTGTGTTTTATACTATACGTTTTATACGTACGTATAATACGTGTTTTATACGTTACCGTATTATACGTTACAACCCTGGTATATACTGAACAACAGAAAACTAATTCAATAGTTCAAATATTTAATATTTAATATTTATCAATTTTAAACATTATGATTCAAACGCCCGTTATAACGCCTTAGATTATTGGACTTTTAGTTCTCTAGCCACTTAAATGGTACCCCGATAAGGCCAATTATATATATAATTTTTTTTTTCATTTTGATTTTCCGTCTCCGCTTATTGGAGTGAAGCGTAGCGAAACTCCATTTTTCCCCGATTCGGATTTTCGATTGTCCGCATACTCCTCCCAAACTATTAAAGATATCAAAATGAAATTTTGCATGTAAGAACACATTTAGCCATAGATAGTTTACAAAAAAAAATATTGAAAATTAGACATACCACGGAGGAACAATCACCGAAAAACGGTTCCCATATATTTTCAATGGGAAAATGGAGAAAATTGCTTGCTTCGCTCCTTTTTATCAATTGCATTTTGCATTGGTTATATCAGTCATATTGGTTATATTAGTCATATATGTACAGTCGTTTGGCACCAACATTTTTCCGAAATTCCAAGATGAAGCACATTGCAATAGGTAGATTTTTATACTAAATCTACCTAAAACTAAACCAGTTATGAAACGTAGCAAATTTTATAACTAAAAGTTGTAATAGAATTGTAGTATTTTAGTTCAGTCGCAGAAAAATGTAATTGAAAAATAAATTTGTTTTTTCTTAAAATAATTTTCACACAAAGTTGTTCTTCATGAGGAACAGTTTTTCCATTGTGTATGCAGTATAATATCTTAGTACTAGCATATATAATTATGCAATTAACAAATCATTACAAATAAATTTTGTTTGAAATTATTGTTATAGTGTCTATTAACGAAATCCCTAACCTTGCACTTCCTCGCTCGTATTGATTAGATTCGCTAACATAAACGAACTTATTACCGTTATGTAGAAAATATAAATCCTCTCTCATTTTACCACTGGTACGAGGTGTTGAACTTGACCCCTGCTATGCAACATAAAAAACTATTTTTTTTTCTTAGTGAGCTTGTCTAATGAACCAAAACCAAAATGAATATTTAGTTTCACATCACCATCAAAATATTAATCAATTTTATATACAAAAAAACTTTAAAACTTAACAAAAAATTAAATTACTAATAACAAAATATAATTAATATTTATATCATCGATTAGAACTGTTTTCTTTTTTAATATTACTATTCGTTGCATTAATAGCATTACAATGATTATTATTATTACTTGAAGCGAGGTTTGGTGAATTATTTAAATTATTACTACTTGTACTAATATTAGAAGTACTGGTTGAAATAACAATATTGCTATTATCGTCCATATTTTTTTTATTATTATTTTCTATAATATTTTGGTCATTCGAATTAATATTATTCTTATTATTACTAGAAGTTGATTTACCTTTAATTGTAGTTGATTGTTGATTAGATAATGTTGGTTGAGAACTTGAACTCGAATTATTATTATTATTACTGTTAATATTGGGTGTGTTAATGTTATTATTATTATTACTATTATTACTAGTGTTACTATTAATATTTGTATTTTTAGTTTCATCTTTAACATCTAAGCTATTATTATTAATTTGGTCTTTTATAGGAGGTGTTGTTGGCATTGAAGATGATGTTGGTGTTGTTGTATTTACTTTAATACCATCATCCGGTGACTGATTATTACGATTACTAATATTATTATTATTAGTTGTAATAATACTATTATTACTATCTTCATTCTTACTTAAGATAACATCACTACTACAGTTATTTTCTTTGTTTATTATATTTTCATCAGATGATGATGAAATGACACCGTTTAATAAATCACTGGTAGATGATGGTGGCTGATTTTGTTGTGGCGTTATTGATGATGATGATGTTATCAAATGATTACTTATTGAGGAATCATTTTTCTTACTTAATTCACTTTCCTTATTGATAGCCGATTGATTTATTATTTGTGTTGATGGTTGTATTGGACTTTTCGGTATAGGTGGAGTGTGAGGTGGTATATTATTATTTGAATTATTATTATTTGAAACGTGACTATTTACTGCATTAATAAGACCTCTATTTGCATTTTGTTGTATTTGTTGTTGTAATGAGGATGCTGATGAAGAATAGTATTGCTGTTGTAAGTTGTTATTACTAGGAATGTTGTTTAAATTTGTCCCTGCCGATGATGAAGTAGTAATCGACGGATGATTAGATGTCATAGATAAATTTAAACTTTGATGTGGAGAACTATGATAATTAGATGGAGATGTTGTTGAAATATGACCACTATAGGATAAATTCAAACTTCCTGATGATGAAGATGAATGATGGCCTAATAAGCTGCCAGGATGTGATAAATTTAACCCGCCTGGGTGTGATAAATTTAATCCACTATGATGTCCCATTGCTAAACTTGATGAAACTGGTGGCACTAATCCTAAACTAGTAGGGACATGTAACCCTAGTCCAGTTTGTGATAAACTACCAACCGAATGTCCAATACTTAGGCCATTCGAGACGCTTGAGGGATGATGTGGCAAGCCTAATGACGATGATGAATGTACATTTGGTGGTAGAGTTGGCACTGGAGGTAAACCCAATCCTAAATTTAAGCCTATTGATGAATGAGGAGATTGACGTTGCGAAGATGTATGATATGGTGATAAGCTTGAAATTGAATGAAGTTGTGATTGTGATGGACGAAGTCCCATCGTCATAGACGGTGGTAAAACTGGTGGCAAAAGTTGTCCTAACATATTTCGACCATAAATTTGTGATGAATAGTGGTGTGAAGCTGATATTAACCTTTCTCTATCTCTAGCCTCGCGCTCTTTTTCTCTCATCTCGCGCTCTCTTTGTTCTTTTTCTCTTTGTTCCTTTTCGCGTTGTTCACGCTCCCTTTGTTCTTTTTCTCTTTGCTCCTTTTCACGCTGTTCCCTTTCCCGTTCTCTTTCCCTTTCTTTTTCACGTTGTATTTCTCGTTCACGTTCTCTCTGTTCTTCCTCGCGCGCTAAACGAGCACGATGTTCTTCTTCCATTTTCATTCTATCATGTATAGTTGGCATTGAAAGGCCAGGAAGCATACCATATAAATGTCCATATGGGGATGCTAGAGAATACATTGGATGTGTATGTGCATGTGGATGACTACGAAACATACTTTGAAAACGTGGATCTAAATATAATTGTTCAGGATATTGCAAGGCAGCTGGATTAAAAAGACTACCTGCAGACAAACAAATTTTATGAATTGATACAATATGTTATTTAAGATTTAATTTTTTTACCAGGTGGTAAGCCTGGAATAGCACCAAAAGATGCATACGCATCCAAAGGAAATGCTCCAGCTGGATGTGTCAAACGTTCATCGGGTCGATATGGTTGGAAACCACTTCTTGCTAAAAGTTCTGGTTGAATAGACGGCGGGGCTGATAAACGGGCAACCTGTTTATATAAAACAAATTTTGTTAATCAAAATAAAAGTCTATATTTATTGTGAGCCTACTTTTTCTGGTGGTGCCGGTGATGAATTTCGCTTTTTAATCGAACTATTACGTTCCTCTTCACGAATCCGATCAGCGGCAGTTGTTCCTCTATTTTCCGACACTCGTGGCACCTCATTTACCATAGTACGTTGTGATGTGTTATCACGATTACTACCACTATTTGGAGCTGTACGAGTTGTTTCAACGTCATCATCTTTTGTATCTGCTTGTTTTGCAAGATTTCTTAATGCTGAAGCAAATGGTCCACGACCACTTGTTCCACCACCAGCATTTGCTTGGGTTGGTGTTTGCTGTTGCTGCTGTTGTTGTGCAACAGACGATAAATGATTTGAATTAATAACATGATTTGATGATAAAGGATTTTGATTTGAATGTTGTGATAATATTAAAGGTGCTGGACTAGTTGCAGGTCTCTTTTGTCCTGTTTTTGGTTGAACTGCAAATAAAAATACAAAACTATTATTATTTTTATGTCTCAACGATTATCAAATAACTGTATGTCATAAATAAAATTTGACAAGTTAAATATTTGGTAAACAGAAGACAATAAGTAGTATAGTAGACTATACACCAGCTGTATGTTTTTTCTGTTCTCCTGTGGTGTGTTTGGACTGCTTTGTTCTCATGTGGTGTGATTTTGTAAGTGGAGTCCATGTGCGAATTAGATAAAACAATCATATATATTTTTTATTAATAAAATTGAATTTAGGAATTTCCATGTGTCACAACACATAAAAATATTTCGAGACCCACGCCCCACAACAACATGCGTTCTTAGGTGTTGATGGAAGTAAATCTTATTTTTGTTCTTTTATGTTTTTTTAAGAATGAATAAACAAACAATAAATGACATAGGTTTATATTTCGTGATATGATAGAAGCAAAAAAGTAAAATAAGAAATAAAAAGTAATTTTGTTTTAACAAATTTGCTGGACAAAACTAAAACTGGGTTGCCAATAATCCAGCTCGTCGCATATTCCTTGACCATGTGACGCACTGTCTTTCTCAATGAGCAAAAACCATATATTGATCAAAAGGCTCGTTTCATCGAGCAAGAAATAGCGTGCCATTATGAAGGAATATTCCATAACTAAGATTGATGGTGATACCGTTTACTGAATAGGATTCATCCGCCAGCTCCCTTAAGATATCAGTTTATAGTGTTATATGTGATCTCACGTTAGCACATATATTAATTCAATAGGCTTGAGTGCGTGAACTTGTCACTCGTAAGTTAAAAATTAAAAAGAACATTTACAAATAAACAAAAGCTGCTCTCTCCATGCGCCCAAAGAATAAGAAAAGAATAATTTCCATTTTATAACAGCGTTGTTATGCTTCATTTGGCAGTTAAGTGAAAACTATAACGGAAATAGATTAATGAAAATAAATTATTATTTGTAATGAACTAGAATTGGATGGTAACTACATCACTCCCCTTCAAGAACGTTTTCCTTAATCAATTGCGATTTTATGACCATGTGGTTTTTTTTTTTTTTGGTTAGTAGTTCAGTAAATAAATGGATTTTTATGCCGTTTTTGTTCCATAGAGGAACGTAGACTGTCAACAAGTGTCTCTCATCTGTATTAATTTTCAATTCACAGAATATTATGGTCGAGTTTCTCTTGAAGCCTTAATTTAATCGATTAGTTTTATATGGGTGTTTCACAATTTATCAACCATAAACCGGTTGACTATCGGTGATTCGTTTTTGCCAAAACACGTTGGCCTGGATCAGAGTCAAATCTCGCTCCTCCAGACTATAAACTAGGCCACTCAACACACTTAAATAAATGGATTATACATATTAATATCTACGCTTAGAGAAAATATATTATGTCACACAAAATAAATATTTATTTTTACAATAAATATTTTATTGTAATTTATAAACTATACAAAAGTTCAGTAAAATGACATACCGTTACTCGGCAACGGTATGTCATGAGCCAACGTTGGCTCTCATTTTTTTGAATAAAAATAATCGTTTTTAGGGTACCGTTTTTCTACAGAACACTATTGGTGAGAGTAAGACGTGTTTTGCCCATTATATCGGTTATCTCGTGAAATATAAATCCTATGGACCTGAAATTTGAGTTTTTTTTTTTTTTAAATAAAAAGTGTTGTGTAATAGGGTTTAGAATATGTGTCACAACAACACATAAATACCTTTTAAAACCTAGGCCCAGACCTAGGTCCCACAACAACTGGCGTTCTAAGGTGTTGATGAACGCTTTTTTTTAAACCTCTGCGGGTTGAAGCCACCTGAGACTAAGGATTCCGGCAAACTATTCCATTTGTATGCAGTTCGGACAAAGAAGTCTTTCTGCGATGTGCCAGTATGACAGCGCGGGATCTCGACCGTTTCACTGGTTGCGGTAGCCGATTGCCGAGTGGAACGCGGGTAAGAATAAGTTTGAGGCATGATGCCGCTGATTTCATCTGAGCACTGCTGATGACGATATTTGTAAAAAAACAACGAGGTCAGCAACAGTGCGACGATGTTGTAGGAAAACAAGTTTTGATGTCAAAGCTCGATCACCCACAATTCGTATAGCCCGCTTTTGAAGAGTCCAAGAGGGCTAAGATGGAAACAGAGGCAGCACCCTAAACTTGACAACAGTACTCCATACAGGGACGAATACAGGACTTATAAACATGAAGCAATTGGTATGGAGTGAAAAATTTTTTGCATCTATTTAGGAGGCCGAGTTTTTTAGACGCGCTTTTTGCCATCGCCATTACATGATCGTTCCAGAGTAGGTCATTTGAAACTGTGACACCCAATAAACGAATGTTTTTACATTTGCCTATTGGTTCATCACACATACTGAATAAAATATCTTTGGGGAACTCGGTCTTTGATCTGGAAACAATCAACAGCTGTGTTTTGGTAGAGTTGAAATTAAACAGGTTTTGGTCACCCCAATCGGCGATTTTTTTTAGGTCTTTCTGCACGTTTATGGCAGCGTCTCTCTTTAGCTTGTTGATCAAGTTGGCATGCCAGACTCGATCGAATGCCTTGGAGATGTCTAAAGTGATAACGTATGTTTCACCACTTTTATCAAGTATGCTGTTCCAACAATGCGCTACATAGTTTAATAGATCGGTAGTTGATCTTTTGTTTCGAAAACCGTATTAGCTGTCGGATATCAAATGATTTACTTCCAGAAATTTTGAAATGTGTGTATTAATATAATGCTCGTAGACTTTGGATAGGACCGATAGTAAAGCTATTGGCCTATAATATGAGATATCGGATTTAGATCCCTTTTGCCAACTTCCAGCACGAGGGAAATATACCAGATTTGTAAGATTGGTAAAATATTTTAGTCAAAGTTGGTGCAAGTTCTTTGGAAAAGGTTTTTAAAATAATGGGTGGAATATTGTCCATTCCTGAGGCTTTGTTGATGTTTAACTCCTTTAAAAGTTTAGCGACTATTTTGGGTTTGAAGTGAAGTTCATTCATATTAACTCCTGAAGACTGGATTTGGGGCATTTCTTTAGGAGTTTCCAAAACAGTGGAGTTCAGAACAAAGCGTTCAGCGAACAAGTTAGCTTTTCTTGCGGGATCATTGACGATTAAATCACCATCAATAATAAGGGGAATAGAAATTTTTTTACCGGAATTTAAAGAATTAATGGCACTGTAGAAACTCTTGTCAGAAACAGACAGACGTAAGTTTTAAGGCTTTCGATCTGCCAATTTCAGACTTTTTGTTTGAGATAATATGGTTACATATTTTGTTGGCCTTTAGATATTGGGATCCATTAGCGGGAGTTTTGTTATGAATCAAAATATTAAATGATCTACGTTTGTTTCTAAGTGCCGTTTTGGTAGCTTTCGAATACAAGTATTTTTGTTTGGATTTTGCTATGGAGAAAGGTTTCCCTTTTTTATTGATAGCAAATTGGATGGTTTCTGTAAAGTTTTGAGCAGAAACATTTACATCGTCAGTGTAAAAACAATGACGGTCGAAAGGGAAACCATGGAAAAAATTTTAAGGACCACTCTTATCCATTTTTGAGTAGTGAAATATTTTACGGGTTTTGGGAGCTGTAGTTTAAAGTAAATCAGTTTTGATAACTGATGAAATTAAATAATGATCAGAATTTCCAATACTACCTTTCGCGACATCGACACTCGTAATACGACACTCGCATTGTGGTTAGATAGAGATCTAAAAGAAAACTATTATCACCGCCACTACGGGGAGTGAAAGTCGGGTTTTTAACAATTTGGAATAGGCCCTGAGACGCGGCAAAAATTTCTGCCAGTTTTCCACTATTGTCAACATTGTCGGTCGATTTGGAGAATTCCAACCATGATTTGTTGTGGACGTTGAAGTCACCGGTAACGATAACTTCACATTTAGGGGACTTTGCTCTAATCTCGTCCACAATTTTTGTCAGTAAACTAAAAAAGTTTGGGTTACGTTTGTTGGGGGACCGGTATAAAGCTATTGTAAAAAAAAGTAATTTCTGGAAGTCAAATCTTTAAAACCATTGTATTGAAGCCGTCACCGTGTAGTTCAAAATTTGGAAAGCGTGTATAATCAACACTCTCATGAATGAATGCGCATACGCCCTGATGGAGTTTGAAAGTTGATTCGAGCCTAGATTTGGAATTAAGCGATTCTATAAAGAGAAAATTTTCAGAAACTTGTGTTTCTGTAAGGAATAGAATGTTCGATTTGTCGTGCTCAAGATGATGTTGCACGTGGTCATGGTTAGCGTTCAATCCGCAGATGTTTTGAGCATGTATTTTAAAGTTTTTTATAGATTCAAATATGTGTTGCCCCTGCAAATGGTAGTCAGACTCGTAGATCAACATTGATCATAATCGATCAAAATCGATCCCTCCTGCGATGAGTTGCGTATAAAACTAAATTATTCGCTCAAGATACAAAACAGGGCAGCAAAGTAAAGCCTTAAAAAAACAGAGATAATTAGGGTATCATCAGTATCTTTTAAAAATGTATTTTAAAATTTTTCATGACACAGGTTAATGGTTATTGAATCAAATTGAATAATGGCGTTTTTTCATGTTTTCTTTCCCCACTTAGTTACGAACCTATTTGATAGAAACACTTCAAAAGTCTTTGGAATTATAGAAAAAGTGGTAACTTTTTAACGAAAAATATAGCGAAGTGTAAAATACTCATAATCGTATTTATTAAGGGGTTGGGAATGGGAAGAGGGAAACCACAATTTAAAACATCATATCATATGAAAGAGCAATTAATTGAAGACACTTTGTAATTTTTTTTTAGAATTTTTTATTGTAGTAGAACTATGGTAAAAAGAGGGTAACTTTAAGTCCCCCCATTGGGATTCGAGCCTAATTGACAGAAAATTTTGAACAAATTCACCGAGAAAGGGAGTTTGAAACTCCGTGAAAAAAATACTTTTTTGACTCCAACGAGTGTGCCGTCATATGAAAGAGCACTTAATTTAAGACACACCGTATTTTTTTTTTAAATTTTGCAGTGCAGTTTTTGAATTATTGTAGGAGAAAGTTGATAAATTTTAAACGAACAATTTAGCGAGCGAGGTCTCAAATAATTAAATTTCTTCTGAGTTTTTAGGGAAAAGCAGAAAAAAAGCATTTTTAACCCAAACGAGTAGGGTCTATTTGACTGACTTTGTTTAATATTTTTCTCATTGAATAAATAGCGAAAAACTATTTTTAATATCTTTGCGTCTTTGAAGAAGCATCCTTTCGATTTTTTGCTATATTCACTTGGCTACAGATTTTTAATAATATGAAATGTAAACATTTCAAATGAGGAACTAACCACTTCTAGTACGGCCATATCTATTTATGTAACGAGTTGCGGTAAAATAAAATAAACTGGTTGTTAAAAAGTGTAAATATAATTTGTATTTTGGTTCATTTTTCTTAAAAAAAAAAAAATAAAAATAGATTTGTGGAAACAAAGCGATATAATCGCGATCCAGGGATCGAACCTGAATTATAGAAAACATGAAATGAATAAAACAAACATGTTAAAAGATGAAATGAGATACGATTGTGTTTTTAACACAAAAAACGGAGGGAAAGAAAAAAATATTTAAGACCACAGCTGTCATGAATTACTCAAACGTGTGTATTAACTTTTATATTTATGTTTAAAAAAACATCTTAAAATTAAATTTGTACGTGTTTATTTGATAATAATATTTAGTTCATGATTTTTTGTTGAGATAATATACTAAATGGTTACTAGTAACTAAGATGATATTTTTTTTTATTAATGGAAGTAAGGCCGAGTGGTGTCATAAAAATTACAAAAACTATTAAAACAAGTTCAGAAACATACTGTTTCATTTTTTTTTAATATTAATGGGTAATTAAGATTGTTCAACCATGAAGGAAGTGACGATAATCGATATTACTGTTACATAAAAAAAAATGTTTTGTATGACATGTGTTAATCGGGAAACAGAAGTTCAAAATCATTCACAAGTATAACCTGTTTTAGTTATTTGTAAATTTCATATTTGATGAATATATTTATTGTTATGCTAATAATTGTTGGCTGTTTTATTTTTTCTTCTCCTAATACAAACTCATAAAAGTCATAAGTTCTAATACCACATGTTGTATACGATTTTTCCAACCACACTGTAGAAATTACTTATTAATACCATTTCAAAAACTTTAATAAAAATAAAAAATTATCGTTTTGTGTATTCTTCAATTTGATTTTGAATTGAATTAAGAGGGTGAAATAAAATAAAAGATTTTAGTAGTTTTTATTTTTGTTTGTTAAACTTCTTCTTTCTAACATCCTCCTTAAGTATGTATAATAATACAGTGTATTATTATTTTCTTTGGTTTTTAGGTCGTCATTTAACAGATGAAGTACATATTGTTTGTATATATGTGTGGTAAAGCTTAAGAAATAAAAAATCAAAAGAATACATGAAAGACAAAAAAATCTATAACATAAAAAGATGGAAAAAGCTGATAAAAATGTAAAATTCGTTTTGGTTGGTTAGCTAAGTTTTTTTATATCTTAGTATTTTCTTCTCAGTCTTATTTTGAGGATAAGTTGATGTTGATGACGATATTATATTATTACGGTTTTTCTTAATATAATAAAAAAAACGAGATGGTTGGGAAATGGAGATTTTCCAATAAACTGAATTGTATTATTTAAAAAACAAGAAAGGAATATGTAATAAAATTGTTATACTCTTTTTCAATTTATATATCTAACAGGATATAAAATATAAAATGGTTCATAAAATAAAATCAATGTATTTTCCAAACAATTATTAGAAGTGAAGAAGAGTATTTTGGAAAGAAAACAAGGACGGTTTTAAGGACCGATAAAAATTTATAGATTTTCATTTTAAGTAAAAGGGGGAAATTTAATATTTCATTGCCAAATTCGACGTGTATGATTGATCTCACAATTTTTCAGAAACTGATACACGATTCAAAATAGGTTAACTGAAACAAAGGCAAAGAATAAAACTTGGTACATGACTATAAACTAAACGTAGATAGTAAATATTTAGGTGTTTACATTTAGGTTTTCCATCATCAAAAATTTCAAATAAATATAAGACATATAATAATGTTAAATGAACGTGAATAAGTATTATTAACAACTCCATATCATAATCATACTTAGATAATAATCAAGATTTTGTTGCACGATCTTTATAAACGTGACAAACCCTACCACAAACCGAATAATATTGTGCAGAAAAATTTACAATCAACACATAAGTATCACTATTGAACAAATCTAATTACACTTTCTAACACAACATCGTTTTATTTGATAAAGTTATTTAAGGGAATGGAAAATGGAACAATTGATGTTGTACTATTAGGTTAGTCAATGTGCGAACAAAAAATATTTGAATTAATTATCGGTGACACTAACCCGTTAGTCCAATGCATTGCCAAAACTTATACATCTTGAGGGCAACAACGTCAATGACGCTAGTCAAAGTTTGTTTAGACGAAACATGAACAACCATCAACACACTGTTGTCCAATCAATTATTCGTACAGACAACCGATTTTTTTTTGACTCTATGCTCCATGTAGGAGCGTTACCGAGCTAACTAGCTTCAAATATTCATCACGGCCATTCGCAACAGCGGATAATTACCATGGCAGCCGATTTTTTTAAGGTCACTCATTACGTCCGTATCCCATTGTAGTCGTGGTCTACCTCCATCTACTCCCTGGGATACTACCGTACATTTTTTCTGATCATTTTAGACTGTGAATCCGATTTAGACTAATAAGTAATAATAAATAAATTTGTTGCACCTCATAAAATTTAAGCTCCATTTATAAAAGCGTTTTTCAATAAAACTTACACATTCATCTGTACCCCAACGTTCCTCCACCTAATCAAATCAAGTTAATCACCAATATAAATAAAAATCAATCAAGCAAATCTTCAAGTAGTCAACACAGGAAGTGGAACGATTTGTTCATCAGACAATTAGCGATGGGGTCATCGAGTGCTGTCGCTTAACTATAAAATTACATGGAAAAAAAAAACTTAAAAGAAGTCTTCTGTTTAAAAGAGATGTTTAATATTAATAAACCAACAACTATTATAGAACCGAAAATTGTTTCATCTTTCTCAACAAATTGGACAAAAAATCAAAATTACAACATTCTAATTGCCTTTCTCATTATATTGCAGAAATACAGAAAATACATTTGAGTGTAAATAAGTTTTAAATTAGGTAACTACAGAGAGTTATAAAATTTAAAGCATAGCTCTGTTTAGAATAGATGTCTCTGTTGAAATAAGCACATTATGAAAAGAATTTGTATCTACAAGTACTACATGTATGATACTGATAAACTGACAAGTTTAGTTAGAAATTTTTCTATAATTTTAAATAAACATTTACAAAGAAAACTACTTTAAATTTCTGTAATTTGCAATTTTTTATGCCATCGAGGTGAGAAAATTACATCTGCTATTTGGGTTATACACTAATTTAGATAATATAAGCTGAAGTTTTTTATAAAGACAAGGGTAGTGTAATCATATAATAACAAAACCACTATCGCGTAGCTTTGTTTTTAAATACAACAAAATTATAAGCTGAGGTTTCCTAACCTTTTCCACGGACGCTTAAATGTTTTATAAATTATTCCCAACAAGACAATATAAACATAAGTAAAAATGATGACCCGGGAAAAAATAGAGAGATCTAAAAAGATCTGATTAGATCTCTTTTGATCAAATTAGATCTTATGAGATCTTTGTTTTGAGTCAAAAAAATGAGAGTTTGATCTTTACAGATCTGAAGAGATCTCTTTAGATCAAGGTAGATCTTCAAAGATCAAAGAAAAAATTTGGCGTTTGATCTTTGAAGATCTCCAATGATCTGAAAAGATCTCTTCAAATTTAGGTAGATCTTCAAAGATCAAAGTAAAAATTTGCGTTTAATCTTTGAAGATTTAAAAAGATCTCTTCAGATCTGCAAAGGTGAAACACTAGTTTTTATCTTTTATCTTTAAAGATTTACCACGATTTACAGAGATCTCTTCAGATCTGCAATAATGTGAAAATAAAACAACCAAAGTTTGCAAAACTATTGTTCAGATCTTTTTAGATCTCTGCAAATTTTCAAACAACTTAACAGTTTATTGTGATAACACGTAATTACTTAATAATAAACATATAAAAATAATTTTTAGCAAAAAAGAATTACATTATATATTGTACCGACGCACAGTTCCAGCATAATAATAATATCTTTGTTTAAAAACGTTATTTTTTGTCTCTATGTAAACTATAATTAAATTAAATTATTCAAATGTTAGCTATATTTTTGTCTCTAAAAGCCACAATTGAGATATTTTTCATTTTTTTTGTGCCTCTTTTGTTTTTTCTTAAGCTGGTTCTATTTTTTTAAAAGTTTATTTTTAATAAATAAAAAAGATCTTAATAGATCGAAGCAGATCTAAATGCATCAAAAAAGATCTGCGTAGATCAATGAAGATCTGCATTTTGGGACATATCTACACAGATCTGTTTTAATCTAAGAAGATCTGCACATATCATTGAAGATATGTTCCAAAATGCAGACCTACGGAGATCTACTAACGCAGATCTGATAAGATCTCTTCAGATCTCGCTATTTTTTCCCGGCAATTGCAATGCAATTTAGTTGAAATTTAAACCGAAATATTTATTTCAAATGAAGTAAAGAGGAAAGAAAAGTGATTATCTACGTTTATGTTCAACTTATAGTTATAAAACAACTACGTTTCTATTTAACCAAGTTTAGATTACAAAACAATTTCTAACCATTTGCAAACTTAAGTGTTCAAATTGTTCTGAATGCATATATCTGTAAACTAATTGGGCTCCTATACAATTCATTTTATTGCTGGAACAACTAATTTATTTGAGAAGTTTATTAGTTAAATTAGTAACCTCCTAAATAAGTTTATTCTTGTTGAATTAGCTATTTTACTTCTTGTATTGCTACAATATTGTATTGCATATCGAGCACATATGATACTAAAATCCCATGAGTATGAAAGTTTAAGTTGTAATAGCTTTTCGGAAGATCACTTATGTAAGCAAACGATTTTATTAAAAAAATCTAGAACGGTTATGTACTGCCAAATTTTCTCGCTTATAGTTAAAGAATCATTCAATTTGTAGAAATTCAAGATTTTAGCTCAATTGGCTATAAGAACTTCTAGAGTCATTAACCCTTTTTATAAATAAGTGCTGCAGTGGATGGATCAGCTGATTACGGCAGGTTTTGTATAGAACTAGTGACCGTAAACATGATCATATATTGAAAGTAAGAACACATCGTCCAAAGTAAATAATTTATAAATTATTCCTCCAAATAAACTGTTTGATGAGACATTCTTCCTTCGTGTTTTACATATAACTGGAGCCAATCAACATGGTCTTATATTCAGATAAACAAGTCGTTATCACTCAAACTAAACAGTTTATAACAAAATGAAATGTTGGCAAATTAACAATTTAGTGATCTAATCCAGAAGTTTTTCAGATCACCGCATTAGACCCACAAGTTTAAAAAGAAATGAAATTGCCTGTGTTTACGTTGTCTGGATGGATAAAATCGACCGACATTTTTTGTGGTTATTTGTCCGTTCATTATCTTAGTTATTTGTCTGTTTAGAGTCTGTTATTTATCTTTCAGAACAAATCAGTAAGACTTTCTTTCTGACCATGGTACTTGTGAATCATTTATGATTGGCAGAGGTAAAACATTTACAGATATCAACATTCCATAGAAATATTTATCATCATTTAAAAATAGAAGTTGTTAGCAACTTGGTAAAACGTTTTAATCCAGCAAACAAAACGTTTCTCAATTTCCTTCAATTTTTTCAAAATCTTTTGCCGATTTAGACTAGGTTTTAATTTAATGATATCATCACTGTATAATTGTCTTTATTGACGTTTCTCAATTTTTAATTCGACATTAGCTCACATTTAGTTCGGTTGTTAGAAATTACATGTCAACTTACAACAGGAAGATTGTCTATCTGAGCGATAGTTGTTTAGCCCGAAAGAAAGCAAATGAAATGTTAAAATTAAATATTGCTTTGATTTTAATTGTTGACATGTAACAGCATGCAAATCATGATAAACTCCAATTTTTCCTCGAAAGGTCCTGAACATAATTTGATGATTTTTTAAAACAACATAACAACAAACAGCAACATATTTCAATTTTTCAGAACAAAAAGGTGATAGAAGAATTAGAATTAATAAACATTCTGTTATCTTAATTAAATCAATGTTAAATAATGTAAAATCAAACGAGAAATTGATTCAGATTGAACCTAAAAAGGTTATATTGAATAAAGGACAGTTTCATACGGAACGCGATTTTGTAAAAAAAAATTGTAATTCAATTGTATACGGAACGCGAAATAGTGAAAATCGGAAAAAAATATTGGCAGTTTCTAGATTATTAGAAGCAATAGTTTAGATTAAGTATATTGTTGTTGTAAAATTAGCAGTTGTAATAGGACCATTCGGGAGAAAAAGGCCAATTAGGGAAGTAAATTTATTGCAATATCTAGAAAATTGTAAAAATTCTATCTTGAAAAATATTTGATATTTGGAAGATCTTGAAATTCGCTCAAAAACTGATTATAGAAATGTAATTGATGTTTTTAAATGGGTTACAAAGAAGAACCGGGTTAAGTTGATTAAACTAAAATATATAATTTATTAATTACTTGAGACAAAAACAATCATCATAAAACGCGATTATATCGACAACAGGAGCTAAAGTAAGATAGGTAAAATATCAAATTTTTCATATTTATTTCATGCTACGTTTTCACCGTTTTTTTGCAGTCGAATTCGAAATGTTTTGAAACTAGCAGTTCTTATGTATAAAGCTCCGAAAATTTTGACCGAACTTTAATACATAGACTGAATCGATCGAATAAAGTAGTACCACACGCAATAAAACAGCTATTAAATGAACCTTAAGAACGATACACTTTTACGTAAAAGTCGGGCTTAAAAAACATTCATACCAAAGTTGTTGAAGACAAAATAAAGAACTACGCCCCGAATCGAGTTCTTAATAGTAAGCCACCACAAATCGCTGCCGAAGAAGTAAAACTACCACGCATCACCAGAACCATCCTAGCGAAATTAAGATCTGGTTGGTCACGCATTTTAAATAACTACATGAATTGACAAGGAAATTGTTGACAAGTGTCCCTTATGTGAGGGCACGCCACATGATGCTAACCACCTTTTCAATTGTCCGGAGAAACCAACGGACCTGACGAAGGAAGATCTGTGGTATCGCCCAAGGGCAGTAGCAGAGTTCCTTAATGTGGACTTGGAGCCGGAAGAATAGCACCACATTTCGTTGCTACAACAACAACATGGATAGAAGAAGTCTAACACTTTCATTTTGGAACTGGATGATGAAGTATGGAAATGTTTCCCAAAGCCGAGGAAAATAAGCTAGATGTAGAAAGCTCATACTTTTAATATTTTTGATGGTATTGGTGGGCGCAATCTACGTTTGACTGTAAAATGTTTTAATTTGATGTTGGTTGAGATTTTTAGACTGCTACTTGTGTGATTGATTATATTTTTTGGAAAATAAGTTAAGCAGGTTATGAAGTGGCTACATATCGCTAAGAAAATGAAGATTAGCACCTAGATATTAATATTTGCATCGTGCATGATCCACAAATGGTGTAGAGATGTTCTTAACGGTGGAATCAGCATAAGTAATGCTGATCGAAATAATGCACAACTTGTCATAGCAATGAATTCGATCAAATAATGCAACAACCACCAAATCGTCAGCGATAGGTGTTAGAGTGGTAGTATACACATGGATCTAATCTAACCAAAATTATATTATAAGTTTCTCGAAATTAATTTATTAGTTTGATTTGAATGTCGTGAAGTGTCGTAAACCAATTAGAACAAGTGTCGATAGAAAGATTTGTTTTGGAAAATCAATTTAACAGTCCAATATATGGCTGTTATAATTTCTTATGTCTTCTTGTCTATTCGAGAGTTATAAAAGGCTACATAAATAATACTATAGCTAGAAAAAAGCCAATTCAATTATCGAACTAGAATTAGGATGAGAATTGAGAATGAGGTTTCATCTGACATTGCAATTGTTTTTTAATGTAAGAAGTTATATGGGTGAGTGGACAATATTTAACGTTTGGTTGCCTAAAATATTTGACTAGTTTGCAGTACCAAAGACAAGTTAAAAATTACAAAATTATGTATATGCCTGAGGCAAGATAATTATTTAGCGGGTACATATATTACTTTTTTACATATTTATCAAAAATGATCCTGATAGGATTGCAGGTTTTCTCATAATTTTATAATTCTAACATGATGAACCAATTTCAGATTGAGCTTCACTTAGCATCAAACAAATATCACTTTAACCAAACATATCAAATAAAGTCAAACCCATCCATTTACTAGTTTGAACCACTAACACTAATTATCACATTCATTTCTATTAATTTGCCTCATAAATTCTTTAGCTTAATTGTGTTTTATGTAACAATGTTTATGATTAAAATAAAATAGATTAAACACAAACCAAAAAAAAGACATCTCACAAGAAGAAAAAATAAATATTTTTTTTCAAGTTTATAAATAGTTTAAATATTTTCTAAAATATTTATATTGTGTTGTATGTTATGAGTTGTGTTTAAAAAAAAATAATAAAATTGGTAATAAAATACAAATATGTTTACTTAAAATAATAATACCAGCAAATCAGATACAACTTGCAAAAGAACCTCATATTTAGATTAACTAAAGGTTATAACAAAATTGTCGGGAGATATAAACGCAATTAAATATTATTTGTATATTGCAGATAACGTGATGATTTCATTTTTCAATGGATCAAAGATCAACATGCCGTAACCTTATAACTTTTGATCTATTATTTCACATTTTGTCTATAATTTTGTAATAGGTCCACATCGATCTGAAATTCAATTTTGTGTTAGCATAAATATTTACACAAAACGTCAGAACTATGATTATAACTTATCTGCTCTTGTAATAAATTAATTGCTTCCTTTTAAAAATTTGTTATTATCACTTAAGATTTCTTTTTTTTTTAGATTCTAAAAATCATCCCTTAGTGTTCCGTTATGAAAACAATAAAACAAATCAAATAAAATAAACAACTCAACATAATATCAACCAAAACCATGTACATACATATATCCACCGGAAGCATAATATTTACCGCAAACATGTATATAAACGAAATATGTTATTCGACAGCAAATTTTCTAAATTTTGGGGTTGCTTTTTTTTGTCGAAATAATAGTTAAATTTTAAGTATTATTTTTAATTTGAAGGATATAGAATAATTTTAATTTAGTTTCGTGTCGAGAATAATAATGAATTATTTTATTTCTAATAATTACTATAATTGAGGGTGAAAGTAGGGACAATTTGTTTATAACTTGAGTTTTGGTTACTTAATTTTTTGTTATAAATTTAAGGGTAGTAATGAAAGTAATGAGAATAAAATATATAATAATAGGGTATGTATGTATATACTTCAATAAATTATCTATTTGAATAATTTATTTTTGAGTTTACTAATATTATGTGAAATTGTTGAAAACTATTAAAAAATACGTAAAACATATGTCGGCGAAAGCGAAATGTAGTGCATACAATGTTTTATACGTTACATACATATACCACATTCACATGGTTTATTATAGTATATTATCAATCAAGGTACAAAACCGGGCGATTATTGCTCAGACGAAAAAATTACCGTAAGATGTAGAAAACCGGGGTGAGAGCAATAATAAAAAAAAAGTCGGACAAGTGCGAATAAAATCCGCTTGCCAAGGGTTCCGTGAATGTAAAAGAACACAATATCAAAAATAAATGACATAAAGTTATGTTGTAAAGTCTTTATATCGCCAGACTATTGACGCATAACAGAATAAATGTTTAATCGTAGACGTCAATAGTAAATGTCAATCACATCTCCATTGATCACAAATGTTACTTGAGGTTAAATCTTATCCATAGCTGTTTATGTTAACTAAAGAAAGATTTAACCAGTATTTTAATGGTTTAAATTGGGAATATTTGTTTATAAATCAACGTCGAAATATAGGGTGGTATACATACATTTAAAATAGCACTTTTTTATCAATAACTAAAAACTGTGCATCGCAAAATTCTAATAAATATTGCAATATTTCTTAAATTAAGTGCTCTTTCAAATGACACCCACTAGTTTGGGTACAAAAAAGTTTTTTTTACCCTCCCCACACCCATCCCCTAAACACACAGAAATATAATTTTTTGACAGAAATATAATTGTTTGACAGAAATATAATTGTTTGACAGAAATATAATTGTTTGAGACCTCGCTATAATTGTCATTTAAAGTTTACTAAACTTCCTGTCGATATGCATTTTTCCAAACTTTTCTGTCAATCAGTGTCGAAACGTAGGGGGAGCACGGTTTGAAAGTTGCACTTTTTTGACAATAACTCGAAAACTGTGACCAGTGAAATTCTAAAAAAAAGTGCGTTATTTCTTAAATTAGCTGTTCTTTCAAATGATACCCCACTCGATTGGGTCAAAAAAAGTTTTTTTTTACCCTCCTTAACCCATCCCCTAAACACACAGAAATATAATTATTTGAAAGTTCGCTATAATTTTCGTTCAAAATATAGCAAACTTCCTGTCTCTATGAATTTTTTCAATTTTTTCTGTCAATCAGTGTCGAAACGTTGTTGGGGTAACGGTCTGGAATTTGCACATTTTTTAGAATAACTCGAAAACTGTGTACCGCAAAATTCTAAAAAAAATCGCAATGTTTTGGAAATTTGGTGTTCTTTCAAATGATCTATCAGTGTCGAAACGTAGGGGGGGGGGGGGGGGGAACGGTCTGGAATTTGCACATTTTTAGAATAACTCAAAAACTGTGCACCGCAAAGTTCTAAAAAAAAATTGCAGAGTTTCTGAAATTTGGTGTTCTTTCAAATGACACCCCTCTCGCTTGGGTCAAAAAGAAATTTTTTCACTTTTCTCCACCCCAAAGCCTTAAAAGCACAAAAATATAATTATTTGAGAGGTCGCTATAATTTTCGTTCAGAGTTTATCAAATTTCCTGTCTCTGTGAATTTTGTCAAATTTTTCTGTTAGTTAGGCTCGAAATGCAAGGGGGGGGGGGGCCAACTTTTTGTGTCACTTTATTGATAATAATTCAAAAACTATGCATTGCAAAATTCTAAAAAAAATGGCAATATTTCTATAATCAAGTGCTCTTTCAAATGACACCCCACATGACCTGGTTTTAAATGATGTTTTTACCCCTTAACATTCCCACCCCTTTAATAAATATAGTTATGAGTATCTACCACTTTTCTATATTTTTCATTAAAAACCTACTAATTTTTCTATCATTCCAAATATATTTCAAGATTTTCGATGAAGGAGGATCGGAGTTAATCGGGGCAATAAAACATCGAGAAAACGTCATTTTTCAAAATTATACAAAAAATGGTGAGGTGTAAAATTCCAAAATATATTTTTAAATAATGCTGAAATGAAGCCCTTTCATATGATACCCTACTCGTCTCGATAAAAAAATGTATGTTTTCAAAGGCTTTGCATCGTACCTCTTTAAAACAAACGAACACAGCTTTATTTATTTTTTAACCCGCCATTTTCTGTGGATAGGTTAGTTTTATAAGCATCTCAAATTTTAAGTTCATCGGATTAATGGTACACGAGATAATCGAAATAATGTGAAAAACACGTTGTACTCTCACCAATAGTGTTCCGTATAAAAAACGGAACCCTAATATTTTCGACCCAGTTGTGACATGATATTCTAGTTATTTTAGTAAAGATTTAAGAATCTTTGTACTTTCTAATTGAAAACTATTAGATCACATCTTTTAGAAAAACCTAAAATGTTGATCTAAATGTTTGTTTTAGTTATATAATAACAGTATTTTATAGATTGGGCATTTAATGAAGATTGTGGCATTTAATGAAGATAATGACTTTATTCTTGAGCGAAAGTTTACAATACTCCCGGGGCACGCAAGTAAATTTTAAATCAGAGTGTGCGGTTTTGTTTTAAATTGTTTGTATTCACTGTGTACAAATACATTTCATTATTGCGTAGCATTGATTAAAAAAACAATGCGCTACGTAATAAAAACACCTGTTTTTTTATTAATTGTTGTAGTGTACGTTTAATGGTACGATTAATGGTTATGTACGATTAATGGTTATCATTATGTCTGTAAAAAAACACTAATAAAGTTGTTCTTATGTTCATAGAATTTCCAGTGAATCTAGAACTTTTTCTCTCTCGAGATGAAAATATTCTATAATAAAATAAAAATGTCCCATGATTTCCTGAATATTTAAATAAAACAAATTATGGTTGCCATGATAGTTGAATTTAGTTTTAAAAAGCTTTTAAATGATACATGTTGCAAGTTTTCAATCTAAAAATTTATAACTATTATCACATATGTTTAGTATCTTAAAAAAAAGTATTTCTTAACCCAGATAAAAAGTTTTTCGTTCGTGAAGTTGAGTTCGTTCACTCGATGATGTATATTGCTTTATCCAAGTAAAAATCTGTTCAAAATGTTGCTTTGGTTATCAGCGTGCCACACCATAGTGATAACGACAAACAATTATCAAACAAAAGTATTGTTAAAACAAATAAAAAAAGAACCAAAATATTTAGCAAACAACGACTAAGACTCTGTCTTTTTTGACAACCTTGTAGTTTTCCACATGCATGACAAGTTGGATTATTGGTTGATTTTTCGTGCTTACGGAAAAATAAATGACAATTCGTGAAAATTTCAAAATCATAAGCCAAGTCTGCTTGGTTTGTTCTGAACTTGTCAATGAATCGAATTGTCATTAAACAGAAAACTGGTAGCAGATTTGGTTTTTTTTTTTTCAAAACACACGAGTTATGAAAATCCACGAGTTTTAAAGGAAATATGCCCTTTGTCAGAATCTAATCTTAGAATTCTTGTGTTGCAGCCGACACTTTATTTACTGTGTTAAAACGGCTATCGAAGTAAAATATGGATCTCTTGTATTTCTAAAACAATTAATGACATATCACAGACTGGCAACTGTAGCATTGATACACACCATGGCGTTGAAGAGGTTGGCTTCATCTACTATTGCAAATTTCCTTTCCTAACAACTTTCAGAGTGGCGATATATTAGTAATTAGTTTTTTGGCCGGATTATCTAAATTACCGCTCCACGGTCAAAACCAAGTTTAAAGATGAAAATATGTAACATTGGAACCATATTGTCCATTTAATTGCTATTTTTGTTTAAAGAAGACACCATGGCGGCATGAATTTTTTATTTTCAGTTATTAATTAGCTTTAACCTTTTTATAGACGAAAAAATTTACCCAGTTACTTTATGTCTCAACCAATTAACAAATTGTAACATACCGAGAACTTTAAACAACTAACAACAAAAATGTTTTAGTCACATAAAATTAATACCTAATTACCCCGAGTTGCTATTAATCGTAAAAAAAGTAAGAAATAAAAAAATTTATAAACAAAATCAGTTTTAATCCTATATCTTTAATTTTATTCTATTTAAAAAAAAATACAGTAAAATTAATCCCACCAAACAACCATTTTGAAAAACATGAAAGAAAATGTAATAACAATAATCGCGAAAACCAACAACCAATTGAATTTAAATTAAAAAAAATTCTCACAAAACATCTAAGCTTTCCTTATACATATTAAATACATAAATGTTCACCTATTTTCTCTTTCTCAGTGGATAAAGGATCAAAAGAACACAAACGGTCAATTAGGACCAGTTTAATCCCAATTTACGTTTTTTTTCTATAAATGAATACAAAACCGACAAACTCCCCATATTTCATCTTTTTCTTGTATAGTCGGTGTCATAAGGTCAGAAACAAGAATCTTGTTTTACAACCCCTTTTTATTATTGGTAGTTAAACATTAGTTGGAGGTCATAATTTGACCTTAAATTTTTTAAATTTATTGTAATTTAAGGGTTAAGAATATGTAATAAAGTTAAAGTGAAAATTAAACGGTCTAATAATTTTATTAGAATTTTTTATCGTGTGAAAATATGTTATTTAAAAAAATCTCACCACAAATCGGAATAGGAGCATGTATATTGGGTAATCCTCTTGGTATCCATTCCATATTCTTATACCCGTTTATTTATTATCGAATGTTTATATTCCCCTTCAACTACTTTGCGGGTATTTTTATTTTTTAAATTAAATTACATCAACATTTTTTTAAATTAATATTTCTAACGTTTCTTCAATAACTTAATAAAATATTTAAAAGAAAAATCAATGATACATAAAATGCAAAAAAGAAAAGTACACGAAAAAAAATATTGTCACTGATATCCAAAACAACTCCCCAAAAATGAAATGAAAACCATATCTTAATTTGTTAAATCTTTTTCTTAGAACGAACCAACAATTTTTGTACACTTAATTTTCTTATGTTGATAAAATCTTCAATTAACACCTCTTTAGAGAGTAAAACAAATTCACTGAACAAAATTTTCACTTATAAAAGAAAAATGATAAAGAAAAAAAATAAGTAAATCTGACAAGTCGAAGGAAAACAACATCACGAACGAAAATACACTTTTCTTTATTTTTAGCATAAAGACACCTTAACATAAAGACGAAGAAAAGTAGACTGAAAGTGATTCCGAAAAAAAAAAAAATAAATAAAATATAAAGTTGGAAGAAAAGAAAAATGGAGAGGAAAAAACTTTTTGTATGTATAAAGTAAATTTTCCTCCCCAAACTCAAACTATTGAAAACAATTTATTGGGAAAATTTGACTCGACTATATTTTCTACTATTTTTTTATGTTTGACATTTTATATCCCTTTTCAACATTTGACATAGGTTAAGTACATTGGTCTCGTTTATCCTGGTACTTTTTCTCGCGTGTAGATTTTATTTTAATATCTACAATATTTTTGCTAGGATAGCATATTATTGCAAGGTAGTAAATAGATCATATAATGATTTTAAAAGAATATTATTGTATATAAATATATGTGTGTTATGATACATTTTGTATATTAGCTTGTATTTTAAAAGCGAACAAATTATTCAAATTAACTTAGTTTGTATGATATGCTTAAAATAAAAAATAAATAAAAAAAAATAAAATGAAGTAAGATTCATATAAATTCAATTATGAATAGTAAGGGGTTCAATTTTAGTGACTTCACTGTTTACAAATTCCAAATTAGCAAATTGAATTTGATTGAAAGTATATTAAGATTAGGTTATTGATTATGGTAAGAAGTATTTATACCGTTTTATAATATACTCGAAAAACATTCTCTGAAACTTTTCAGATCATTTTTTCAATTTAATCAACTCAATGTAGCACACGCTGTATTGAAATTTTTGACACCAATAAATAAACATTACTTTTAGCGTTAAACGTTATTACTAAAAATCGATCTTGAAATGAACTAGAAAAAAAAAGCAGTTGTTATGTTTAGTAGTACATAAGTTACGACTTCAAGAAAGTATTGAAGTTGAAAGGAATGAAATATAGTTCGTAGATGGTTTATCACATGCTTAAAATAGCGAAAGTTATGGTTTCTTAACAGAAATTTAACCAAACGCTACAAGAATGGATATTCGGAATTGAAAAACAAACGCTAATAAATCATACGAAAAAATTGTTTTGCGTTGTTTTAAACAAATGGACATAGTGGTAGATATAACTGAAGAATTTATTTTAGAAATAAGTTCCATTAGTTATATAGCTCATTATAGTTATATATAGTTTAAAGGTTTTGAAATGGAGTACTAACAATTACAAGAAGATGATATTTCAAAATTATGAGAAGTTCCATCGTAGTATTGAAGTGATCAAGATTTCTAGTACCCGGGCTTAAAATTACTAGTCTTCCCACATACAGAAAGAACGGTCGGCAAAGGGTATAAAAACCATTATACAGAGCATTTTGCTTTGGTAAGGGGTAGTATAAATGTAGTAAAATAATTGATCCACTCGTTCATTGTTTGGATCTACCAATACTTATTTAATTACAACGACCCAATGGCCTAAAATCCTTTTAAATATATGATCCTTAACTGGAACACATATTATAAACATTGTCCCGAAAATTTATTTCAAGCTTCTTCGTATTATTAATTAATTAAAATGTCAATAGAAATTTGGTGGATTACCCAATATAAATAAATTCATATATGTAACTAATAACGATTAACAAATAACGATGTCCTGAAAAAATGAAATTAATAAAGTTGGGTAAAAATAGTATATTTTATAAGAGATGAAAATATTGTTTTTTTCGTGAGTAAACATTTGTTCACGAGACGCGCTAGCGTCGAGTGAGACATGTTTACGAACGAAAAACGTTTTTATCTCGCGTAGGAAATGCAATTTTTTCTATGATACTAATATATAATCGATATTTACTATAAATTATAAAGTTATAAATCGACAACAAAACATTCAAAATTCATATTCTATTTTTTCATGGTTACGTTGTTTAAAATACTTTGTAAAATTATATGAAAAACCATAGCAACTATAATTTGTTATTTTTTTACACTAGTTTACTTTTCGCATAGAAAAAAATTATTATTAACATGATTACTTTTCCTTTGCTGATCCATAGAGGCGGGTCGACTGTAAATTTGACAAAAAGCAAAGAATTTCAATAAGAAAGACGAACTAGATTTACCATTTATAGTTGGTTTTGCAATGACGTTGGGTGTTTGTTATTGGTTAAGTAACAGTTTTTAGCTTGATAAATAACATGTGTCTGTGTTTCCATTTCCAACAACGATGATAAGAAATGCAAGTGATTCAATTCATATACAATCAATTGATACGATATAGTGCAGTATCTAAACGGTTTCGGGTCTGAATTCTTTGAACCTTGAACGATTAACTTGAAATTTGCTGAATAGTTAAGGGATGGCTCAAAAATCAAAGGCGACACCGATGATTTGCGCTTTTACCCTGGAGGAAGATCCCACTCCCTTCTTGAGGGTAGAATTTTTTTCACTCAAAATAACCCCGAAAATAGATAAAGAGACACATTTTAAGTGAAAATATTCTAAAACGATTTTTTCATAGATCGATATTTTTCGAGTTATTCGCAATTGATAACTTGCATTTTTCGTTCAAATAAGCATGTTTTTTGACGGTTTTTCACACTGCCGTGCTAAGCACAAAGGGCGTATCTTGAATTTTTGACATATCGGGATATTAACACTTTTTAATTTTCAAGTTTCACAGTCAAACTAATCAAAACTATATTTTTAGTCAATAAAATTTCAAATTTTGGTTTGAATCAGAGAGATAGAAGGTTATATTATTTGTTAATGTTATAAAATATTAATTATTGGATAATTAAATAGTAAGTTTGATACTTTTAAAGAAGATACGGTATATTTAAAAGAGTAAATTTTGAATGAAAAAATTAATTAAATGGTTTAATTATATGATAAAAATGTCCATCGACTGTTATTATATCATCTTAGATGCATAACTCATTTTTTATAAAAAGGCAAGATACGGCCTTTGTGCTTAGCACAGCAGCACACATAAGTCAAAATCTTAGCGTTCTACCAGAAAGTTAAAATGAACAAAAATCAAGTTTAAAACGAAAAAGAGATTGGTTTTGTAAGTCCAAAACGAAGGAAGTCATAGCTCATTGAAGAGAATTATATTTTTTTAATAACTTGGTTCGAAGTATTCGACGTTGCACGTTATCTAAAATCTATACTATTGTATTATTTTTTCTTTCTAAAATTGTTTCATCTCGGATGTCTTCCTAAAAAGAAGTTATTGGTAGTATTAATTAAAATATTAATAAAAGTAATATTTTTTTGTTTTACGAAGAAATTTTCAAAATCGCGGTTTGGTAAGTCTGTTTTCGGTTACGGTTTATTTGTTACAAAACCTTCCGTTTTAGGTTTCGGTTAACCAAACCGTGAAACTCTACTAATGATGTATAGCTTTAGAACCAGCATTCTTTTGTCATAATAATATTTACGCACGAACGAATCGTAAAACACATTTTATATCCTAGTTATCGTGACTGAAAAATGTACTTAACGCCCGTAAAATGAAAGCCCGTTGCTATATAAAACATTAGTGTATTTTTCTACTTTGCCGCCGTAAAATAATCGCCCTGAATCATAAAATTAGAACAAACAAATAAATTATTGTATGAAGTTTATAGAAAAAATCATGGTATGTTAGTATAATTTTCAAAATGTCTAGCGAGTTTAAAAATTCAAAAATTGATTTATACTACAATTAAGTTGTGTAGTTGTACGTTGTACATACACTCAGGCTGAAAGGAAGATTACGCCCTGGGTTCAATAAAAGCCCTCGCTTCGCGTCGGGCTTCAATATGAAACGCAGGCGTAATCTTCTACTTTCAGCCCTCGATATGTAAATATCTATTTTAGAATATTATCGTTTACTTTTTTATTTGTCTTAGGCATAGGGCCTTCATAATAGGTGAAAAGTTGGAATACATAATAAACTATGTTCGAGAACATAAGATTTATTCTACTAAATAAGAAGGGAATCCAAAAAATGAGTAAACTTACATTTTTTCTATATTTTCACGTAGGGGTGGTTTTCATCCTTAAACAGAAAAAGCGCAAATCGGGCTTATGTCACCTTTGTAGTTAAGAGTAAGATGAGATTAATTCCCAATTTTTATGAAAATCGATGGAGGTTCAAATAATTCAGAGGTATTGGTCTATTTTCATGGTCAGTTACTGTACTAATATAATGGAATCGATTTTACATTGAGAATGCAACACATTTGTTTAAGTTAAATCAAGATTCTATAATATTGACCAATTTTTTCATAATAACAAATTGTTCGTTAACTCTGAGAAAAACAATCGTCTAGAGATCAAAAATTCAAAATTTGTGGAAATCGGTCTGTTTTCTCTTCGCTGGTAGAAAAATTAGATCGATTTTCGTTTTCTTTTTAAATATTTAGACATGGAAATATTATTTTTGTTTGTTACATTTGTCTAAATAAACAAAAATTCATTCATTTCATTTTTTCATTTTTTTTACTTCACGACAATTGGAAATTGGGTGGGTACAAAAGATGGTTGACAAAAACGCATGAATCTTGATTAAACTTTGGTATATGATCCGGAATCACATGAAAATAGAAGATCTGGACTTTGGAATTTCTGTCTTCCAACTTCCGGTTGGTCATTTCCAGTTAAAATGTTTTGTTTAAAATATTTTTAAAGTATTTATCCCTACTATTACGCCTACAGTTACAAATTGAATTTTCTTTAAACGTTGGTCACTTCTCTCACTTTGATGTCACTTTGAAAAAAAAATGCAAATATGTATGGGAGCTGCGACTAATTTTTGAGCGATATTGAACAAAAACATGGGGGATCTCCCAAGCACATGTTTTTTTTAAAGCTCAATAACATTTTTTGCTAATTATCAAATTGGACGCAACTCGGTACATAAGCATTCATTACGGTTCGCACCAGTTCTGTATCCTAACTTCTGGTTTTTCATTTCCTGCAAAAAATCGTTTTCAGCATTTTTTCAGTGCTTTTATCCACACTACAGCCTACAATAATGATGTGATTATGATGAATCTTATGAAAATGTTTCAATTGGTGTGATGATGGTCAGATTTTGGAGCACATCGAGCAATGTGATGATGGTCCACCATACAGATTTTGACTTTTCTCATTTAATTTAAATTAACTAATTAGTTTTTGGACGATATTGGGATAAGTAGTCCCTCGAGTCCTGTTTATTTGAAACTTCAATAACATCAGCTGCTGATAATGGTTTTTGATTAAATCGATATTTTTAATTGGTAAATATGCTTAAAGTATGACTTGTAACAGTTCTGCATTCTAACTTCTGGTTTGTCACTTCCGAAAAAATTTTTTTTACTTTATTCATACAACAGAGTTTGTCTGTTGGGATACTACAGTTTTCTTAACTGAACTAATCTTGATGAAACTTTGGCGATAAAGATTTATATATTTTTTTTATAAAATGTGTGTTTTGTAGTAGGAATTACAATAGGTGTCAACAACACATAAAAAGCTTTTAAGACCAAGGACCCACAACAACATGCGTTCTAAGGTGCTGATGGACGCAAATTTGTTTCTTTGTTTTTTTTTATATTTTATTATAGAAGGAATAACTAAACAATAAATTCTATCACATATAAAATATGTTAGGCCAATATTTAATAATGGGAGAGAAAAAATAAAAATAAAAGAAAAGGTAAACAGCAAATTTGTTTTAAAAATTTGCAGGAACAAAACTAAAATGTGGTTGCCAATAATCCAGCTAGTGGCATATTACTTGATCATGCGACGCACTTCCTTCCTCAATGATTAAAGCCCATACATAGAGTTATATGAAGGCTCGATTGTTCGAGTAAGCAATAACGTGGTATCATCAAGGAATACTCTATAGCTAAGAATGAGGGTGCTACCGTTGACTGAATAGAGTTCATCCGCCAGCACCCCTAAAGATATCACCTTTGCTAGTGATATCTCACTGCTATTGCCAGTAGTGTGTGATACCTCACGTAATCTCGTATGTCAATAGCATGGACTGGAGTCCGCGGGGTTGTCACACCCGCATATCAAAAATAAAAAAAATGTACATATAAAAAAATTGATCCCGCCATTCGGAATATGAAACTAACTCATATGCTTTTGAGCGATAATGGGCAGTGGTGGGGACCACCGAATGGCTAACTATAACAATAGTTAGCCATTAATTGAAGTATTTGATAGATATAAGCTCACTACATAATATCGTCGCTTTAATAATGAAATAACGTATGCTATGTATACGTTATTATCATATAAGGATATCTTTGAAGTGACGTTTTTACATTTTCGAATTATTTTATGACTTGGGGTAAAAATTAATATATTGTTAATTAACGTCCATGCAAATGCATGCGCACATCCATCTTTAAACTCAAATATCTCGAAACTACACTTTTGCGTATACGTTATTTCATTATTAAAGCGACGATATGTCCAGAACATTTTGTTTCCAAAGTTGTGGTGAACTCACCCTATGTATCGACATCGCCAATTTTATTTTCTATGGATAATAATTTTTCCTTTTATTTAATTTTCAATAACTTTCAATACTATAATACTCAGGTCCAACAACAACAACCGTTCTAAGTTGTTGATGAACGCTTTTTTTACATCTGTGGATTGAAGCCACTCGAGACTATTGATTTCAGTGAAACAGACCATATATACGCTGTTCGGAAAAAAGAAGTTCGAACGAAAATTTCATATAAAAGTTTAATAAGAATCGATAATATCGAGGAGCTTTAATTCACAAAGGATTGAAAAAGCGTCCATCAACACATAAAAAAGCATGGTGTTGTTAGATCTATGTCTTTAAATTTATCTACATATTGTAATTTCCTATTACACAACACTTTTTTAACCATAAAAATATAAGCAAAAACAATCAATCACAAAAATAAAAAGAAAATTTTCCACTACATTTACAAAAGTATGATGTTCTTTTGAATATAAAAATCAATTTCTTTTCAACCTACCGAACAATAGCGTAGGAAAAAGGTTAACAAAAGACAATACCGCGGATTTATTTCTGCAATAAATAAGTTAAAGTTTGTAACGACGGACTATTTTCAATTTTTACTCTAAAATAATAGTATTCATATTCAAAGAAATTCGCTAATAATTTATTAATTTATTCTTTTCAATTGTAATAAGCGTAGGGACATTTGTACTGCTGTGCAATAAAACATTTTTTCTGTTGACGGTTTAGCTACGTCACTCAATGTCAAATTATAATACATGTTTTACATAAATGATTGTTTAATTTGTAAAAAGTAGAATTGTTGTCTGTATTAGTGAAAATTGTTTATTGGAGAGGGAAACAGGAAACCTAATATGTGTATATAAGCGATCAAATTGTTTGGGTCGGGAGATTTATGTAAATTTAAACCGAAGAATTAATTATGTAAATATATTAATCAATTAATTATTACGTAAAGTAAAATGAAAAAGAGCAGTGTTATTGTGGCTCAATGTTAAAAAATGTATATTTTTTATATTAAATTTATTAAATTAATTTTTTTAATATAAATTGGTGTTTTTTTATTATATCAGTGTTCGTTGCTTTTTATTAATTTTGTGTGTTAGGAGGTTTTACTAGCATCAGTTATTGAAGCAAAATCAAACAAATATTCCAAATAAATTTCAACATTTTTATTTGTTTTTGGATAACATATTTTCATATTTTTAAATATGAGCGTATTGTATTAGAAAGCCGCTTCGAATATAGTTAAACCGTTGTTTTACCATTGCAGTTATTGGAACAAATAAATCGATAGTGGCTGAAAGAAATGCAACGGAAGAATATGAATTGGATGGCCGAAATTGTGTTCGAAAAGGTAAAAATAATTCGTCAAAAGTTCTTCGCATAAAAGTGAACGAGAAGTTGGATATGAAAAGTATGTTGAGCTTAATTTGTAAATTAGCACCTACAAATATAGCTCGTCATCAATATTGAAAAGTGGTACATTTATTTCAACGCGAAACATATATGTACAAATTAGGGTTTGAAGAATTTTTAACATTACAAAACACAACCATAAACCGTTGTAATGATATCAGTTTTTATTGGGGCATCAAAAGATGATTTGAATGAATTAATTACAAGTTATTCTTGAATGTATGATTGTCATCTGGTTCATCTTTTGATTTTGTTCATCTTTGTCGTGATTAACATGGTGTATTACATTATACAAAGCGTATATGGATGACGCTCTAGATTTTTGGAGAAGTGATTTATGAAATGCAATTTATGACAGCCTACAGTCAACATTTGTTCCACAGGGGCCCTATTTCCGAACACATAAATGTGAATTCGGACAATATTGTGAAGTTTATGAATATATTGTGAAAAAACAACAACAATTGCATTTAATTTTTCAGTTGCTTCAGTTGTTTCAGTCAAATCGAACACGGCTATTATCTAAATTCAATTTAGACAATAATGTGAAATTCGTTTTCCAGTAAATCGTTACCTCTCTCTCTGGCGTTTACATCCCATGAAGGGATTTTGCCGTCTGTACCACCAGCTTCCAATCATCTCGTTCCATGACCAGTTGACCCCAGTTTCGACATCCTATATCACGAAGGTCTTGGATGATGTCATCACGCCAGCGTTGTCTAGGTCTTCCTCTTCGACGAACACCAGCTGGTTGTTGTTGGGACGCTTTTTTTATCATTCTTTCCAATGGAGCCCTTTCTACATGACCAAACCATCTAATCCGGTTGGATTTAATGAATCCGATTACATCGCAGCCTCCAAGAAGCTGTCTGATTTCATGATTCATTCGGATTCTATACTGATTTTCAGCAACTTTACATGGACCATAAATTGTTCGTATGACTTTCCTCTCGAATGTTGATAGAATTCTACAATCGGAGGAAGTCAGTGTCCAGCTTTCACTACCAAATGTAAGCACAGGTCGGATTAAAGCTTTGTAAAGTGAGAGTTACACGACCGCGAAAAATGTTTTGATCGCAGAAGTTTTGAGTATGCGTAGAAAACTCTGTATGCGGCAGAGACACGGGCTTTGATATCTGCCTGCATGTCATTTGACGATGTTATTACAGACCCGAGGTATTTGAAGTTTTCCACGCGTTCCACTTCATAGTCGCCAGTATCCAGATTTCCGGGAGGTATGTTCTTAGATGTTGTTAACACTTTAGTTTTGCCGGTGTTGATGCATAATCCAAGCCGTTTAGCATTTCTTTCAAGCTGAGACAGACTATCCTTAATATCGCTTGTTCTACGTCCGAGAATCACAATATCATCTGCGTAGCCAAGAACTTGACTAGATTTGTTATATATGCAGTTTTGTGTCTCAATTCGGCTTTTTCTTATCGCGTACTCCAGCGCCAAATTAAATAGTACGGGCGCGAGTGCATTACCTTGTCGAACACCTGAAGTTATATCGAAAGGATCAGAAACTGACCCTTCGATTACTATTCTACAATTTGATCCCGATGTTGTGAGTTTGCACAGAGAAACAAGTTTCTCTGGGATACCAAGGCATATGAGTGCGGACCAGAGGTTGTCACGGATGATACTATCATATGCTTGCCTGAAATCAACGTAGAGCTGGTGAATGCTGATGTTGTACTCCCAACATTTTTCCAGAATCATCCTTAATGTAAAACATTGATCTGTGGTTGAGCGGTTGGGACGAAAACCACACTGATAGTCACCGATGATAGATTCGGCGAACGGGATGAGTCGAGCAAGTACAACATTAGCTAGTATTTTATATGCAGTGTTCAACAGTGCGATGCCACGATAATTCACACACTTTAGACGGTTACATTTCTTATGTAGCGGAACAATGAGAGCTGTTTTCCATTCAGCAGGTAGTTCTTCTTGGTCCCAAATTGCAAGAATCAGATCGTATATATGTGAGACCAGAGCTGCTCCTCCATTTTTCAGAAGTTCTGCGGGAATTCCATCGATACCTGGTGATTTGCCATTTTTCAGTTTTTTAATGGCAGCTTCCACTTCTTCTATTGCTGGGTAAGGGACAAAAATCTCCTCAGTTGATGGAGCAATTGCTCGAATAGGATGAACTTCGTTCGTCCTATTCAGTAGGTCTTGAAAGTGGGATCGCCACACTGCCAGCACATCACGTTCACTTGTTGTAAGTTCATTATTTTCATTTTTGATGGCTGTAGATCTTGGGTGGAAATCTTTGGTCAGATTCCGTGCATTGGCAAAGCACTCTTTTGAATTTCCGTTGGCCGCATGTTGGTTGATGTTTTCGATGCAGCTCTTCATGTGTTCGCGTCTCTTTTTACGTAGAAGTTTTGCTGAGGCTTTCCTGGTGCATAGATAATCAGCTTGGGAGCTTCGGGTGTTCCTCGTTAACCATTTTTCTCGCAGTCTTTGTTTATTTTCAACGGATTGGCGGCACTCGTCGTCAAACCATTCGTTGTGTGATTTCGGTGGTCGTTTTCCGATTGTAGTTTCTGCTGCGGCTATAATGATTGATTGAAGCGTTTGCCATTCTTCTTGTATGTTTAATGGCATTTCAGAAGAGATGTCATGCTCTTCTATGTTTTGTGTTATTATTTCCTGATATCTATTCAGCGTTTCCGGATGTTTAAATGCTTCGACATTCTAGCGCACGGTCTTTTTTGCTTGTCTGTTAAATGTAGATGACAACTTGCACTTGTATTTAAAGATGACAAGCATATGATCGGTGTCCATATCAGCACCTCTGTATGATCGAACGTCAGTTATACTTGTAGAGTGTCTCTTAGAGATCATGACGTGATCGATTTGATTTTCCGTTCTTCCGTCATTTGATTTCCAAGTTACCTTGTGAATTCTCTTGTGAGGGAAGAAAGTGCTGGAAATTACTAGATCATACATCATAGCCAGCTCGGATGCGCGAAAACCGTTATTGTTACTGGTATGATGCAAGCTGTTAGGGCCGATATGTGTTTTAAGTTCTGCAATCCTACCGATTTGAGCATTAAAGTCACCTACCACGATTTTTATATCGTGCCGCGGAATGTTATTGATGACTTCCTCGAGTTCTAGGAAGAACAGGTCTTTAATATCATCTGCTTTATCTTCAGTAGGTGCATGAACATTGACGATCGTTACATTGAATTTTTGCGTGCGGATTCTCAGTGTGCATAACCGCATATTAATTGGGCAGAAGTCGATAACATGCTGATTCACGCGACGGTGTATAAGAAAGCCAACTCCGAATTCTCCTCCGTTTTGATGACCGCAATAATACAGAGTGTATCCTTTCGCTGTTTCATGGATTCCACTGCCTGGCCATCTTAGTTCTTGTAATGCCACTATATCAGGTGTGTAGCTCTCGACTTGTTGGGTGAGTTTTAGGAGATTCCCTGGTCTTCTAAGGCTTAGCACGTTCCAGGTTCCTATTTTTAAATCGTAGTCCGGGTACAGTTTCCGAGGTCGTTCCAATAATGAATCCGAGATATTCCGAGGCCTGTGTACAGAATTCATGACAATAATTTTTTTACGGAAATGGGGTGTTAGCCCTTCGCCCAACCCAAATTTTCGTGAATGGGTTCGTTCTGCATCTTAAGGTCACCAGAAACAACCTTTTTACACGTTTGTATAGCGAGCCGCTTGATCCAAGACAGACGCCCGCTGAAAGCCGCCCCTAACATGGAGGACAGACGCTTTCTACACATTTATATAGCGATCCGTTTGATCCAAGACAGACGCCCGCTCCAAACCGGCCCTAACATGGAGAACAGACGCTTGAGTTGCATTGGTTTTATGGCGCCAATGACTCGCCATTGTGCAGAATCATTGAGTATAAGCAGTATTTACTCTACCCCTCTCAACTACACCAACCTAATTCTGTTAGCGTTACCCAGGTAGCACGGCGTGGACGTAGAATTTCGGATTTTCGCTACCCAGTAAATCGTTACCGTTACCGTTTAATGTTATGCAATACAAAATTCACAATTATGTGTTCGGGATAGGGCCCCAGGACTGGTTTTGGAAGAAGAACATTCAAGATATAATTTATTAAGCCTTTGATTTAATTTATATAATTTTTGTGATTTAGTTCTTTTTATATTAAATTATTTAGTTTTTGTTATATTTAGACTGTGTTCCAATCCATGCTATTCAGTACCAAAATTCTAAATTGTACTAAAACTGTCAAATTGGCAATTTCATCGTTCCAATTCAAATATATTCTAAATTGACAGTTAAACATTGTTTTGTTTGTTTTTTCATTTAATGTTAAAAACTAGAATTATATACTGTCTGTCCGACGAGGAGATTTCAATATAAAATATTGAGTTGCTATATTATATGATTATATAAGGCATAAAAGTTTAGAATTAAATGGCGGAAATAGTCAACTAAATTTTTGACTATTTCATTTAGAATTTTAGTACTAAATAGCATGGATTGGAACACAGTCTCAGTATATAATTTAATTTTCTTTTATATACATTATTCTGTGATTCAGTTTTCCGGTTTAATATTACAGTTTGGTTTCTTACAAAGTCCAATTTTCTCTACAAGTTAACTTCATCAACTACAAAAAGTGTAAGCAAATAATTTTAAAAACCGTGTATTGATTAGGCGATCGTTATGAATTTTCCTTTAAGTGTATGACTCAAACTGAACCCTGGTTCAGGATAGGTTTGCATTAAACGGATTTATTGCACAGCACTAATAGTTTGTAATAATAAATTTTTGGGAATCCCTCAAACCTAATCTCTGTCGTAGCATAAGTCTATAGGTTGTTTGTTGCACTTCGTAAGTTTGAAAATTAAAACTTTCAGGAGCATAGATTGTTAAACTTACCTGAATAAATTCTTTTAAAATGACTTTCAGAAATATTTTTTTCAAATGATGAAAGAAGCACACTAAAAGATTAAAAATTACTTTATTTGAACCACAATAGACCCACATCAGCTAATGCACTTCTGGTATGACAGAAAAAGTATCCATCTATTAATCATACTCAGATAAAATCGATTTGATTTCTTCTGCAGCCCATTCATACATATAGTATTTGTAAAAAATAGCAAATCAATATCGATTAAAAGCAATATTTTACATTAATTAACAATTTAAAGCTATCGAAATTTAGCTGTGTGTTGATTTTTAGATGTATTTGCCCTATTACTTTAATTCTCATAACTGTAGAAATGTAATATACAGATATTAATTAACGAAAATTTTCAACTGATCAAACATTATACCCATTGCTTCACTAAAACATACCATCAAAACCTCATACAAATTAAAACCGATTATTGCATTAGAAATAAAAACGACACAAAGCCTTAACATTTTTTACGATTAAACAACGCCAATAGAAAATCTCTCAAATACAAAATGCTTGAATCAAACAAACATCTTCCGTCTAGTTTAAATAAAGTAAAAAAAATTATACATATATATACATAACACAACTTATATTAAAAATCGATCCCGCGTTTTAATTTTTTTTATTTCATAAACTCATAAAAAGGAGTTTGTTCGTTCCAAAATAGATATGTAGGATGAGGGAAAAATAAATGAGAAAATTTAAACACAATCGCAGTCGAAAAGAAAAAAAAGTAATAAGAATAAACAAAATAATATTATATAAAAGATATCAAATAAAAAATAAACATTTCCGTGAAAATCAAGAAAATGGGCAAATAAAAATCACTAAATTATAAACCCAATATAAATATTACAAACATTTCTTTTCTATTTCAATTTCTTATATACAAAGAAATTTTCATTTTTCCATGTAGGTGTTATTTTGGGAGCTCTTTTATGTTTAATAAATTTATCATTTTTTTTTTATTTTCAGTGGTATATGTGTGGAACCAACATTTTACAACTCTGACACTGTGACGACAAATAAATACTCCTTGTAATCACACTAAACACTTTTGAGTACTTATGTTTTTTACTTCAAATCTGTTTGTTCTGGGTGGAATGGGAACGAGTTTTTTTCTTTTCATTTTATTCATACATGAACAAATAAAATACTAAGGGTGGAATAAATTCATTCCACCTTCTTAAACACGAATTTCTATACATTTATTTACGTATTACAAATTTTACGATCAACGAACGAACAAGAGATTTGTATTTTAATTTGAAAATTTAACAAAGAGAATATTAATAAAAAATGAGATGGAAATATAACGTTCACCATATTTTTTAGTTCGTTCGTTTCTTATGAATATACAATAAAAAAAAGTATATATAAAATTTTTTGTGCTGTAGCATTGCGCATAATCAAAGCCACCCCCATCCCAGTGCAATATTTGTGTCTAAATTCATATCAATAAAAATTATCCACAACACAGAAAAGAACACAAGAAAATAAACAGACGAAATAAATTATTATTATTATATGAACAAATTTTCTGTTGTATCACAAAAACATAATACTTTAATTCAACTAAACTCTCAAACGGAGTATTTATTTGGGGTAATGAATATGAAAAAAAAAATAAATAAAATTGAGACGAATAGGTTCATAGTCATTTTTCATCCATGTCAACCGTGTTAAATCTAGAAAGAAAAGAGTGAAATAAAAGACATAATACATAATCGAGGGTGGATTCTCACATAGGTGATGAACTGAAATGATGGGGTTACTACATATCTTTGTTTAGGTTAACATAAAGTGACAAATATTTTCAACTTCTTTGATGTTTTATTTATCAATCAAATATTTAATTCTCTGTTCGTGGAGTGGTTTATTTTTCAAACCAAACGATAAATATGAATGTGGGTGAGAAAGATATTGATCGTGCAGTGCTTGTTGAAATATTTCGATGCAAGAAAATGTTTTGTATGATTTATATGTAAATGCAAATTCATCGGTTCGAATGGTAGATATTTGTAACTGAAAACAGAGCCATGAAAGAATTCGTGGTGTAATATATTCTTTTAACCTAGTCGGTTGATCCATGATTGGAAAAACCCGATGTTCTTTTGGGTCTTCACAGAAAAAGAAAAATTTTGAGAAAAACTTTGAAAAATTGCAACAAGACGAGTTACTAGAAAAAGGAAGTTTTTCTCCAGAAATTTTGAAGACGAATTCAGTAGCAAACTGGTAGTGGACACCACTGACAAACTCGACACGACAACACGACACCACTGATCTCCAGTGCTGAATTACCTTCCCGGAATCAAACTCAGATTGGTACTCATAAAATATCAAACTGAGGCGGACGAACCAACTTTCGTTCTAGTTTTGAAATAAATTTGCGGTCTTTAAGTGGTAAACGAAAAAAAGTTTATTAAGAAGTGCTTGAAGGAAATATTTATCTTTAACTGCAAAACACTGAAGCTGTAGTCCTATTCCGGTATGTTGTAAAAAAGGAATTGGTAAAAAAAATTATTGCAAATTTATCATAACTAATATTCCTTTTATCGCAGGAAATAAAAAAAAATATTATGAGAAAATACTTCTTTATTTCAATTTACTTTTTCCTCAATTTCAAAATCGCAGTGTAATGCCGGAATACGTGGACTGGAACAGGAGAAGAAATTCAAGTTGTTGACCAAACATGATTATATGACAACCAATCGAGGTAAACCAAATCGTCGATAAAGTGAGGCACTTGCACTGTAGAGTTTAAATACGCATCGGAAGCACTTATAAGGTGATAATGAAGAAAATCTTATTAGCAATAAAATTTAAGCAAGATGGTAAAAACAAGTAAATCGCAGCATAAACACGTTAAATAAATGTCTCTACTTGCAACTAGAACTGCATATTCTCAGCATCAAAGCATTAAATTTGAGTACTTTCAGAAAATTGAAACCGGTGTTGGAAAAATAATTTATATCTCACCAAAATTGGGAAAAAATAAGCATAAATGGTGCCAAAATCTTAACAGATGAAAATGCGAATATTCTTGATTTGACCATTCAGGAAAAAAACCAAAAGTAGGAACCGGGGTGAGGTGAGTGTGAACGCCGTCATAAACCGCAAACATAAACACCTTTTGCCATCTCCAACTTATACAACCACAGAAAAACGTTTTTACATCCAAAAAATGAGCCCCTATATAACTCAAATATATGGAATTTATAGAGACTTTCAGTTCGTTACATGAATTTAGTATATGCGGATGCCACTAGTTTGGTTGTTGGCAACACCATTTTAGTTTGTTTTTGCAAATTTTAAAAAAGTTTGTATTTGGTCGGTTACTGTGTATACTGTGGTCGGTTGTCCTTACAGGACATGGGGACTAAATAAACATCTTTTTACCATGGGACTTAGTGAAAGTCCTGTGTGTGGGTGTTGTCTTGAAGATGAGAAGGACTCGGACCACTTTTTGTGTGTATGTCCAGCCTTTTCTAGTGTGAGAGGTAGGATTTTTGGGTTTGAAACTATAGCGGCTGGTACAATCAAACTGTCGCCAATAGAGTTGGTTTTAGATTTCATTAAACTAACAGAAAGGTTTGTGAAATAGTTGTTATGAGACCAAACTCGGACACGGCGCTATGGACGGTAGAGTCCGCCAGCCAGGACAAGTTATGCCTTGTGCAACCTGTCCAACCCTTTCCAATCTATGCTATAACAACTTTTGGTCTGGGTTCGTATTTACAATTAAAGTAATCAATTTAAGATTAATTCATTTAACGTTTTGATACCATTCCAGAAAACTCATCTAGTTCTAGTTTATACTCAGTTTTGGGGTACAATTATTAATTAGAATATTTTATTTGCAAAATTTCTGATCGGATTCAATTTCTGATTAATTCCGTAATCCAATTCCAAATCGGCATTAGAGCTTTCTGAAATTTCCTCTTCTCAGTTGACATCATGTCTATCGAGTTCTGTTCCGATTTAGTATGAAAGTATTAGAACATTATTTATTCCAGATAAACCAGCTTGTATAATTTCTTTTCTCATAGAACAAAATCATACGCTTATCAAAGAGTGAAGACAACCTAGTTCTAATAGCCGATATTATTGTGTTCTCTACCTTTTCAATGTGTCTATTATATGTTGTTTTTTACTACCTGTATGGAGATTGATATCAGAACAGAGTACTTCAATTTTGATTATATTATTCCTTATCCCACAAAATCATCTGAATTCTGAACAAGATCAATAAGTTTAAATAAATTAGGTGCATTACGTCATAGATAATAAAATTTTCGATTGAAACAAATACATATATATTTCTTTATCCTTCCATTGAAAACCAACAATTAAGCTCCACACTTTACAATAATCCTATCATAAATAAATTTTTACAAGTATCTAACCAATTACAAAATAATGAAAAAATCAAATTAAAACATAATCATATGTAAAACCACAATAAGTTTACTTTCATAATTTATTTAATAAATATTCATATAGCTATAGTAGCACCATAAACGTATTCCAAAATATACACACAGTAACATACAAGCATACAATCGATTACTAGTTAGCTTCTTAGAAATTTTGTTTTTAACTCTTCCCTAATAGCAAGAAAATAAATATCCACAACTAACAAAACGAATGAAAATGATATATAAAGAAGCAAATTGTACCTTATGCCATTTAATGGGAGTTAATTTTATGTAATTAATTCAATTAAGATAAATTTTATGTTTCGTATTTTTAATAGAGTTGAGTGTTTTGATATAAAAATTAGAGGGTGTTTTTTTGTATGTTAAATAAATTATAAGGTATAAAGAGTTTAAATGACTTGTTATTTGTAATTCTGTGTAAATATGGTTTTGTATGTAATGTAAATAATAATAAATTTATCTTAATAAGAAATTTTTATTTAAAAAACAATAAATTATGACAAATTTTATATATATATACATATACATACATATGGATGTGATGGATAAAACAAAGATATTCAAAAGCAAATCGAAAGAACGCAAATGTTACGTATTAACGTTAGATATTCTTACTTCTAACGATTCAATCAGATATTCTTACTACCGACAAGTGGTTTTGCATAGGTGACATATATAAAGCCTAAACACCAAAAAATAAAATCTATTGTTTTAAGTGTAGAATTTTTCGTTTCATGTTTTCTTCAACTCACAATACCATGTACAGTCTTAAATGTCCTCGAAACAAGTTTGAAATCGGGCTAGGGGAAAGCCAAATTTATTGGATCGTATTATATTGAATGTCTAGATTTTGCAACGTTAAAAAAATACAAATCATTCTTGTCATTCTATGACTTTGTATGTAAATTGCCTGTTGCGCCTCTCTACATTTACATTTTCTGGCATTAAGAGTTGTGTTTCATCCTTATAGTATAAAACAAATTGTACTGCGCAAAAGAATCTATTATCTTACAACTAATGATAATTTAAAAAAATCTAGCATGTGGTTTTTTAGGTTCAAATTCGTATCTTGGAATTGCCTGTTATTTGCCTGTAATTATTTGTTGTTCTAACATTAAGCTGAGTAAATTAAAATTTCTACATTCTTTTTAATAAAATTCATTGTCTAGAAGGAATTACAATATGTCACAACACGTAAAAACTTTTTAAAACATAGATCATGGAAGTAATAGCATGCCAACTGCCATCGTCAAGGAATATGCCTTTACTAGTATTCAGCGTACTATCAGTGCTTATGAGTACTGAATAGAATTCATTCGCCAGAGCCTCTAAGATATCCCTTAGCTAGTGAGATCTCACTGCTATTACCAGTGATATGTGATATCTCACGTTCTCATAAGTCAATAGCAGGTATCAAATCGAACAACTAAATATATAATAATATAAGCACAAGATTTAAACTACAAAGGCAAAATATTTGTTGAATGCAAAGCGTAACGCCGTGCAACATCATTACGATCATGATAAATCGCATATTCGTTTTCGATGTAATAATGTAAATAATTCGTTGTCGCTAAGGTTAGGATGGGAAATTCTGACCACTATTTAATTACATCAATTATTAAAGCTGATTTACTGAAAAAAAACTCGATGTTCCCAATTCCGGTTAAATATTTCACTTCTCAAAAATGGACACCAATCCTTAAAACGCATCCTTAGAACGTACACAAACAGCTTAGCAAGCATGTTGGTCTGCGACTTTGGTCTTAAAAGGTTTTTATGTGTTGTTGTGACACATATTATAATTACCTACTAAAAATAAATGGTCTCCGAAGCTTTTTACAAGGTATATCTCACGAGCGTCACTGTTTTTATGCAAATGTTGTAAATGTTTCCGGACAAAACTTTACTGAAACCATTAAATTCGGTTTAAATAGATAGATTCGTTCCCTTTATAACAATAAAACCTCAACAAAAATGTTTGTTTTTGAAGGTGGTCAAATTGGATTTTAAAAACAAACATAAATTATTACTTCGGTCTGAAAGACCTAAGTATTACATTCATGAGCTCAAAGTGAAATTCTTACCCCCACTTTCTTTGACATTTCTCGACGTTTTAGGACCTCCTGATTCTAAAAAAGCAAAAAAAAAAATGTATGTCTGTCTGTCGGCCGGCCGTCATTACCTACGCTGCAGGGAAAACCACTGGAGGGATTTCAAAAATTTTTTTTTCTAAAAATAGGTATACTCAAGGGACAGGTCCGAAAGGACGCTGTGTTCGATAACTGTACCGGAAGTGTGTCAAAAAAATCATTAAGTGTGTCAAAACAAGGAAATTTGCATATTTTTGGCTTAAAAAACGTTCATTTTAAGTGATTACGAGTAGGAACATTGAATTTGGAGAAATCTTGATGGTCGGGATTGGTATGTGAGATCAAAAACTAGATTATTGCATTATAAGTTTGTCAAAAAAAAGTTGTCAAGTGTGTCGAAAGAAAGATTTTTATTTATTTTTTTACCTAATTTTTTGGAAAAAATATAAAATTAATTTGTTTGTTTGAAATGAAGTTTTATTATTATTATTGAGAATTATGGCATTATAAGTTTGTCAAAAAAGTGTTGTCAAATGTGTCAAAAGAAAGATTTTTATTTTTTTTTTACCCAATTTTTTGGAAATAAAATTGTTTGTTTAAAATGAAATTTTATTATTATTATTGAGAATTATGGCATTATAAGTTTGTCAACAAAATGTTGTCAAGTGTGTCAAAAGATTTTTATTTAGTTTTTTACCCAATTTTTTGGAAAAAAAATAAATTGTTTGTTTGAAATGAAATTTTATTATTATTATTGAGAATTATGGCATTATAAGTTTGTCAAAAAATGTTGTCAAGTGTGTCAAAAGAAAGGTTTTTATTTATTTTTTACCCAATTTTTTTAGAAAAAAATAAAATTAATAGTTCGTATGACATGATATTTTATTATTATTATAGTGAATTATGGCATTATAAGTTTGCCAAAAAATAATGTCAAGTGTGTCAAAAAATGATTTCATATAATTTTTTAGCCAATGTTTTTATGACGTAAATGTAATTTAAAATGAAATTGGACATGGAAATTTTTGAATTTGTTGTAGTTTTTGAAATATTTTGGGAATTTTGAAAAAGTTTGTATTTTTGATTTTGTAATAATTTTTGCAATATTTTTAGAATATCGGCAAAACTTTTAATTTTTGATTTTGTAAGAATTTTTGAAATATTTTTAGAATTTTGAAAAATTTTTAATTTTTGATATTATTATAATTTTTGGAATTTTGAAAAAAGTTTGAATTTTTGATTTTGTAATAATTTTTGCAATATGTTTAGAATTTTGGAAAAAGTTTCAATTTTTAAGAATTTTTGAAATATTATTGGAATTTAGAAAATATTTGAATATTTGATTTTATTCTAATATTTGGAATATATTTGGAATTTTGAAAAAGTTTGATTTTATTTAATTTAACAATATTTTTGGAATTTTGATTATAATTTTCCGGCAACGTATTGATGTTTCGTGTTAGTTTTGTAATAAATTTTTAAACAGAGATAAAAAACTTGTACTTCAACAAAGAGTTATGTTTGATGTACATCGCTGCCCAAAACTAAAAACCATGTCCTCATAAAAGTTTTTTGCCGAAAACTATATCAAAATCCTTAACCCAGACCGAAGTCTTGATATCTCAGAGCTGTGAGATTTCAGCCCCTCCATATTTTTTATTATTTGGATTCATAACAAAAATTCCGTAAATCGATCCAAGTATCTAAACTTAAGGTGACCAACCGTCCTTCTTTTGTAGGTTCTAACCTTCCTCGGAATATGTCCTCCTAGCTGTCCCACTTTTTGATATTTTAAAACTAATCTGTTAATCACTGTATTCAGAGACTTTTTTATTAGTACGCGACTATCTATTAATTCAATTTAAATTTTTTTTTGTCTAAGTATTGGATTTGCTCAATCGAAAGGGTGTTGTTTTTCATCATGACAATGCCGGACTACACAAATCTTTGATCAATCACCAAAAAATGATTGAACTGTCAACTGGGTTGGGCAGTTTTGTTGCAGTCAATGTATAGCCCAGAGCTTGCTCCACCTGACTATCATTTATCCCTGTCTTTGGAAATCTTCCTTGATGGAAAAAATCTTGCCGACAACCAAAAATCAATTGACCAAGGTTATTATCGATAAACCACAGAAGTGCTTCTGTAATTGAATCATGAAACTACCCATAAAATGGCAATAGGTTGTAGATAATAATGGCGCACATATGTACTTGATTAAAATTAATTTTCATTCGAAAATTAAACAAAAAACGACTGGTACTGTTTATATTATCTAATAGTCACCAGACCCTCACCCCTTTCATAGGTGTGTCATTAGCAGACAAATTCTTGTCGGACAAGGTTACCCTGGCGTAACCTTGGAAAATCTGTAACGGAGTTTTCCAAGCGAAAAAGCGTTCAAATCGAGGAAAATGGCAGATAAAATGTTGTCGGACTCGTCAAGTACAGTCGTCTCATGATTATGTGGTAAACATCATTTGAAAGAGGTGAGGGCCTGGTGGCTATAGTATTTACGTTGTACTTTTTTTTTATTTTTCCGTCCTCCTTTTGATAGTATGAAAAATGGTCACCTTACTAAACGGCAACATAATATCGAACTAGATATAATCAAAAATAAAGAAGCAAAAGTTGACAAAATTGGCAAAACTTTCGACAGTCAATTTCTAATAAAAGTTTTTACCATTGCCAATAATTATTTAAATTCTGGTATTAAATCTTCATTGACGGTGATTTAATTGTCACTGACTCTGCACGGAAAGCTACTATGATCGCTTTGTCTCAAATTCTACAGTTATGGAAACCCTTTAAGATATATCCCAAATCAGAAGTTAATGATTTTCTTCAAAACCAAAATTGTTTTTGCCAAACTTTTTAAAGGGTTAAACATCACAAAGCCTCGGGCCTGGACCTACATCTGTTATTCTAAATGTATGTATTTTCAAAAAAAACTTTCGCATCTTCAATTAAAATTTTCTACAAAGCCTATAAATATGGTATTTTCCTTTCGTGCTAGAAGTTGGTAAACGTCCAGTCTGTCTCCAAAAAAGAAACGAAATGTGATATTTCAGATAATGGACCAAAAGCTTTAGTCCCAGTTAATTAATTCATACATATAAAAATTTGATATTTGATACCCAATACGATTTTCGAAACAGATCAACAACTGATTTTTTGAACTTTGTGTCCCATCGTTGGAACACCATACTTGAAAAGGGTGTTGAAACGAACGATATCGCATTATGCATTTCAAAAGCATTTGATCGAATATGACATGCGAACAAGCTCGATCAACAAGCTCGTTGCGTATGGCTTTCGTTCGTCAGTTATACAACTTATTCAGAATTTCTAACACACAGGATATTTTCGGTATCCATCGATGGCTTTCTTCTGAGCTTAAATTAATCAACGCTGGTGTACCCCACGGCTCAGTTTTGCAACCACTCTAATTTTTATTTATATCAACAAACTGTTGAAAATCATCAGTCGCCCAATTCATAATTTCACAGATGATAGTACACTGCACACGCCATTCGTCCCCCTATCTTCAAAAGGTAAAATGCATGAACGAATAAATACCGCTCAGACACAATTCGCCGATTGAAGTGACAAAAATAAAATTTGGTCCATTTCAATTCCACTAAAACACACACCTATTGACTGTTTCCAGATCGAAGGCCGATTTCGCCAACGATATTTTAATTCGTAAGTGTGACGAACGTGTGAGGAATGTTGAGGCATCAAGTTTGTGGCTTTTAGGGACTTTTTTGCTAAACAGCGTATAAATAGAATAATTTGCTCGAATTAAATAGACTCAAGTGACTGTAATCCACAAACTTTTAAAAAAGCGTCCATTAATACCTCAAAATGCTTATTTTTATGGAACATAGATTTTTTCACCTTCCCTGTTATTAAACACCTTGTTTTAAAAAGCCGATCCCGTTAAAGACCATTATCAAGAACAAAAACGTTAAGCCTCGTTGACACTAAGACAGTTTACAATCTATTATCCAGCGAGTTTACTAGCAGCTTGTAAACTCGCCTAGCATAATCATGTTGCAGATCTACCGAAAAAGTTGATTGGTTGGCTACTTTACAATGTACTCGCCAGCTTTTTAACTCGCCAACTAGCAGTTTGTAAACAATCTTAGTGACATCGAGGCTTTATACTCTTGAATTGTTGTGTGTAGGTTTTGACTGACTTTCGGTCTCAATAAAATGCTATTATCTAGTCATATTTATATGACAATCGGAACCCCAGGTAATTAATTAAATACTATCTAAAAATCACAATTTTAATGTACTTACGTGTATCTCTTTTATCGGTTAAGTTTTTTGGTGAACAATTTTTTCTATTTGGTAACGATTTTAAATTTGCACTTATCTGAAAATAAAAATAAAACGTAATTTAATTCCTATACTCTGATATAAATACAAATATTATAGAACAATCAATTTAACAAAACATACAACTTTATCAGATCGTTCACCACTTGGTAATCTGGCTACTGATACATCAGGACTATCTTCAGGTGGAGGAGGTAACAGAACCCAATTATATTCTCTTTTCTCGATTGGTACACCCCATCGATCATAATCAGCAGATTGTTGTCTCAAACTTTCATAACAATCAAGACAAACAACAGCAAATTCACCATTTTCTAATAATAAGGCTCCATCGTTTTTACGATTTGCAACAAACGGAAATTCTCTTAATGGCAGAGCACGAACACGTTTTCTATATGTTGTAACACCACATAAATGACATGAATAATCATGCCAATTATATTTCCGTTCATTAGGACTAATCACATTTTGTGCTTCATACCTAAAATTAAACACAAACAATAGTTATAAACACACCTTTTACTTCCGAAATTCTGAATAAACTTACTTTCTCCATTGACTTAATAACGAATGATAGCAAAACGTACAAACTAATGCTGAATAATCTGACCGCAATTGCTCAGCATTTGGAGGAGATTTATGTTTAAGTAAATGAGGAAAATAAGGTCGAGAACCCTAAATATTATAAAATTTAATAAAATTAGAAAGTTCAGACAGAGTAGTTTTGGAGACTTACTTCTTTGCTTGCATATAATACCCTAGCTACAGTTAAATCAGAATGCAGACTGCATAAAAAACAATAAATTGAAGTACTTGCTGGTGTCGAAGATACTGACGGTGTTGAAGGAGGTGTTGATATACCACCAACATTTCTAGTTCCATTAGGCGATAAAGAAACTGGTATAGGTGAAGGAATGTTATAACGTCTATGCTCAAGAGGCACACGATCCGCATCCATTGTTTCCCATTGTACAGCTAAATGTCCTACACATCTCGAGCATGCTAAAACTCGATTTGCTCCATTATCATTTGTTCTTAAGCATGGAAAATGCATTGCATGTGAATTCATATGTTCAGCACTGGTTGATAACCATTCCATTTGGCTTAAAACAAATAATCCTTTACATATATAACATGGATATTGTCCGTTTCCATTTTCAATTGGTCCTTGAGATGCAGGTGGTGTATTTGGACGTGAATCTCGACGAATACTTTTGAGATCGCGTACCCCACCACTTGAACTCAATGATGTAGTTTCATAAGGCTGAAAAAGGAAAGAAAGTTGTTTAGAAATTAAAAACAAGGAAAGTAGTGAACATTTAATTCGTGGAATAATGTTTTACTATCAACTTCTTATCAAACTGGTTAGAGGTCGAAAACCCAAAATTTTTTAAAACATTTTTGTCATGTATTTGACACAATCACATTTATTGCATCACCACCGCTAAATTAAAAACGAAAATTACATAACCAAACAATAATAATTAGCTAGTATATTATTGATAATAAATAGTCTTTTTGTTGGTGCGAAAATAAGGTGCGAAATTGTATCAACAAAACTAGATTTACTAATTTGCTAAACAATCAAATATTAATTAACTGGTCAATTGTAACTATACAGACGAACTGCGAGACAAGCAATGTGATGTGCTTGAGTTAAAAGCAATCCTGAGGAATATACTGGATTATGCGAAAAATATTTCCAACATAAGTAAATATTTTTTATAAAATAACGATTAGCATTTAGTCAGACGACTAAAAGTTTCACTTTACCGCCGTTTCTGGGTTTCTTAAAGTAAACAATTTTAAATTACATAAAAGCAATTTTTATAGTTTAAGAGGGACAGTGGGGAAGCTGGTTGTGTCCTTTTTGAAGCAATGGTGATGGAGATATTTGTTCTGCAGAGTTGAGATAGAGCATTTGGCATTCCATCAGTTTAACAATCGAAGAGTCGTTACTCTCTTCGGTGGTTCGGTAATCGGTTTCTCCAATTATTAGGTATGTGTTCATTGATATTTTTTAAATTTTTGTTGTTATCTCTACAATTAGAAGTTACATGTAGTTCGTGGATGTGTCATGTAGTTCTTCTATTTCATATGCCTGTCTCGCTGCATCGGTAGGGAAATTAAACAACTGCAAAGATGTTTCGAGATGGTATAAATGTTCATGCAGTTTTAATCTAGATGTTGCGAAACACACGTTATTTGGCATAGGATAGTATGGTTTCAAGATTTTTTTCAAATTTGTGTACGAAAACCTCTCTATCTACTTTCAAGAAATTGGCAAACATGCTACGATTGAGCTTGCATTGATCTCTCAATATATATCATTATGGGAACGTGATCTGAAGATAGTGCTGTTCTGTTCTCCCATAACGAACTTGTTAGTATAGTGATACACTTGCCAGTGCAGATAGGGAAAATTGCTGTTGTTAGTGGTTAGGGTGTTACGTCTTATTGATGAGCTGTTGAGTATACCGAAAAGTGATTGATCAATTTGTTCTGTTATGCTAGAGTGTCATGTGGACTGGTTGGTGTGTGTTCGTGTCGTCTAAAATGTGGCATTTGTGACAGCAGATGATTGATATTGGGATTGTGCTATATATATAAATTTCTATCAGCATAATTAATATCATTATGTGTATTTTTTAACTGTTTCGTTAGTTCTGATTTCGTTATTTTTTTAAGACCGTTACAGTTGAACTAAAGGATCCAAAACTGTTGTTAGTTAGTAGTTAGTAACTACTATTGTTAGTTGTAGTATTAGTTAGTGATATTGAAATAACAAGAAGCTTTATAGTTGGTGTGACAACGCTTATAGGATACGAGCGCAGTGCAATTCCTTAAATTACACCATTCTATGCATTCCATCCATGCAGGAATGCCATTTTCGTGTGAACCAGGCTTTATTTCTATTTCTTTATTTCGTATGTCGATACAGCTCATTTAGGTTTGACTAATAATTTTAGCTAACTTTGGGTGATGAGGCTTAGTGAATTAAGTCTGCGATAGTCGGCCTTGCTGACTGACAAAATTAAGTCTGTAATGTTTACTGGCAAGATAAAGCCTTCTATCCCTTCTATCCTGAATCCTGATGGTATTTTTATTATCAAAAAGTGTTGTTTGATTATCGATTACACCGGTCAACAAAATAAATATTTTTTTTTGGGTTTCTGTTTTCATGCTTAAATTCTGATTCTAGACATTGAAAAACACTTAAATATTTCATATTTAGTTCGCAAAGTTTGCTTTGGTCTTTTGGGGTTTAATACGAGAGAGCTCATACGATTACGATACGATATTCACTTTTACACATTAATTTCTTGTTATTTTACATCTATATGTTATTGTTTATCACAAATCTTGAATAAAAAAGACTCTTGTATCTAAAAAAATGTTTTCTAATTATAATTTACAGTGGAAGTGTAAAAAAAATATAAAAATCAGTAATTTTTGCCGAAAAATTGCTCTAGTTTCTACAAAAGCTAACTTTAATCGGTAAAAAAAATTTTTTGCTTATTTTTGTCGTAGGAGAAACCAAAATTTAACATGTAGCAGTCAGACCCAAAAATCTTGTTGACCGGTGTTATTGTATTGCTAACTAAGCAGCTTGGCAGACCAGTAACATTTAAACAGTTGGCTTGCCAAAAACAATGTTTATTTACTTGACATATGAACCTGAGGGAGTTTTAAAACACGTTTACCAGGGTCAGTTGCCATTAACATGTCAAATATGAAATTCTTTCGCGGAACGGAACATCTATAAAAACAAGCATGATGACATTTAATTACAAATCAAAGTGGTCTAGATACAAAATTTCTGAAAATTGCGATATTTACATACATTTTAGGGTTTAAAATTATTGGATGTTGTCATAAACTAAACGGATTGTTATTTTCTTTTTATCATTAAATAAATATACACAACTTTTAATAATCTTATCTACACGTACTTTCCAAAAGACATTTAATTTCGTTAGAATTTAAAAATAAAATCTTGGTAATTCCAGTTTATGTTTTTTGTTGTATTGGACGTAAGTACATAATACAGTTGTTACTTTGTTTTTAATTTTTTATCAATTTGATAAAATTAAGTTAAAAGTTCTGACAAATAAGAAAATGACAGTTGATCCGCCAAATAAACCTATGAAATTGTTTAATTGGATAAACAAAAATGAACAAAACTAGAAATATTCAGTATAGTAAGCTTTAGTTGAATTTATTTTGACGAGTTAAATTATTACACATTAAACTGTTAATGTTAAACCTACATTCAAATATTTACACAAGAAATATTTTGGTAAATCTTTAAAAATAAATTGTTGTCATAACAACACGGTAAATAATCTTATCTAGTCAGTGAATAAGTAAGTTGCGAATTTATCTTAATTTGTGTGAAGGCTAGAAATGAAATAATCTATGTCTGTAATCTTTTATCTTAAACTAAAGGAAGATTTTTATAGTTAAACTCAATGAAAAGAAAAAGTTGCATTGTTTTTTTTCATAGTTTTGATGAGAGAAGAAAACGAGTAAATTATTTGAAGTCGTACATTGTTTTCAATGAGAAATCGAATTGAACTGTCTAAATATGCTCAACATACAAGTTAAATAAAAATGTGTAAAATCTATAAATTAATTTATATGTTAATTAACGATTATTCATTATGACCTAAAGAATGTTCACTTGAATTACCACGGTAATTTGTTTATATTAGTATGTATTTAAAATGAAAATTACTTGTTCAACACCATCTCCTCCAACATATCAACTTTCAATAAAGAAAAAAAAGAGCGCAGTAAAATTTCTAAAATTACTGACCAAAAATTTAGTTTCATGACTGTGGATGTATTCGTTTAGAAATTCGAACAAAATTTCATTGCAACTAATATGTGAACTACATACTAATCAAGACCAAAACCAAACCCGAAAGAATATAAACATGTAATAGTTTAAAGGCATATATGTCATAAGCTGCAAAATAGTAGGATTATAGTGGAACCGAAGTCACAAAGAATTTATAAGAAGCTACCGAAAGAACCAATAGGTAGAAGAAATATTATTTTTATTTAATAGGCAGACGATATTCGCCACAACTATTAAAAACTTCTAAGAAGTTAATATATCTCCGTAGTGTCCGTACTGGTACTTTCGGGCATCTGATGTTATCAGACAAGTGGTAATCTTAAATTAAGTTTTAAATGCAATTCTATATGATTAGCTCTAACACTAACATGCTTATGCCAGTAACATACTTCCAAAAAAATCCAATAAAAATCGCATTGTCAACTACAAGCATCAGCTTTTAAGTCTCGCCGGCACATTCGAAATTAAATCGATAAGTTCTGTTAGCAAAATCCTTTTTTCGATCGTATTAAATCTAAACACCGCAAACATCGGAGTTGGTCACTTGCTTATATGTGCTAAAACTAATTAACCGACACAAAATTGTCTCTGAAGATGTCGATGAGTCTTGGTAGCTTCTTAAGATCGCTATTTTAAGGCCGTAAGATTTAAGAACGCATGTACCTTTCAAAAGAGTCCTTTTTTTTTTTTTTATTTCGTACTTTGTTTTTTTTTTTTTTTAATAAGAAGTGTTGTGTAGTAGGAATTACAAAATGTGTCACAACAACACATAGATACCTTTTAAGACGTAGGTCCCACAACAACATGCGTCTTGAGGTATAGATGGACGCTTTTTTTAAATCTTTGTGGATTGAAGGCACTCGAGACTATTCGGGCAAAGCATTCCATGTGCACGATGTACGCACAAAGAAATCCCTTTGCATTCTATTATTATGACAGTGAGTAATCTCGACAGTTCGACCGCCCGCACAAACCGATTGACGAGTAAAACGGGGAAAAACATATGTCTGAGGCATTATGGACCTGATTTCATCCGAGCACTGCTGGTGACGATATTTATAAAAAACAACGAGATCAGCAACAGTGCGACGATGTTGCAGGGAATCAAGATCTAATGTTAAATCTCGATCACCAACAATTCGTATAGCTCGCTTTTTAACAGAGTCCAAAAGAGCCAGGATAACAGATGCAGCGCCCCAAACTTGACAACAATACTCCATACAGGGACGGAGTATGTGGAGTAATTGATGCGAAGTAAAATATTTTTTACATCTATTGAGGAGGCCGACTTTTCTTTGTTAAATGTTACAAAAGATTTTATCTTGAATAGTAATTCAATAGAATAGAATTGTTTTGTATTAATTATAATTTAAGATTAAGTTATTTTATAATTATGGTTAGATTTCAAAGATTAAGTTAAATTTGTGTTAGTTTGATTTGTTTTTCTCGGAATATTCGTGGTAGAAATATTGGTGTGTGTCGTGTTTGAACTGTGCGATGCTAGAAGTGTTTTTATTGGATGTGGTAGTTTGTTAAATAAGTTTACTCCTTTGTATAATAAAGTGTTTAGACCGGTGTTTGTTTTTATTTTGGGCAGGCTTATTTCGTTGTATTGCCTAGTTTCATGGATGTGTGTATGGTGTCTGTATGATAACTCAAAGTTATGTTTTATTATATTATTTTTTGTTTTGTAAATCAGAAGAGTAATTTGTAATTTATAAATTATTTCAAGTGGGATTATATTATGGTTTATGGTGTATAGCAGTCTTGTAGGATAGAGTCTAGGGTGTCCATATATGATTTTTGCTGCTTTGTTTTGGAGTACTCTGAGTTCATTCAGTTTTGAAGCTGTGGCGTTGCTCCATATGGGGTTTAGGTATAACAAGTGACTTAGAATGTGTGCGTTGTATATATTCCAAAGTGCGTCTTTGTGGAGGTATGGTTTAAGTCGGCGAATCGCAAATATTATTGGTCTTATTTTTTTTTTATTTTATCAATGTGTTTTGTCCAAGATAATTTTTCATCGATAATAAGACCGAGATATTTCGTATAGTGAACTCTATTGATTACTGTATTGTCAAGTGTAATAAGTGGTATGCTATTTTCACTAATGGTCTTTTTTTGTTAAAAATGATGTAGTTGCTTTTACTAGTGTTTTCAAGAGGCGTGGATGAATCAAGACTGTATTGACCTTCTTCAGAATAGAATTTTACGTAAAATGTCTACAAGGACGTAATAACAGATCCACGTGCCTACATACTGGCAAAACTAACCGTTTTAAAAATATGAAAACGAACAAAGAAAAAAGGAAGGTCAAAAGATTCGAGAAGATTGAAAGTCTCAACAATTAAAGCATTTCAACAACAGATAAATATTTGAAAAACAAACAACCCGGATCTTCCACCATGCAAAACGAAGAGGGTATCCAACGAAGAGGGTACTTATTCAGACAGTTTGTAATAGGGAAAATACATCGAGATTAAAACACAGCTTTGTTGATACCAATCCATAAAACACATTCGCCTACAAAGTACAAACTACAAACAGAGCGCCTTCCTCTGCACAACATATAATATACCTCCTCAAACGTTCTGGTAGTCAAACTCAATTATTTTGTTAAAAAATTGTTTAAGGAACACCAAAGTTCTTTCCGAGAAGGTTGAACCATCCCTGATACACTTTTCCAAGACGCATGATTTTGAAAATAATTTGACACACCTGTTAATAATTTAAGCTGTTCATTGTACAAATCGAACAGCCCCATAAAACAAAAAGGCTATACCAAAACTATACTATAACTATATCAAGTGATTTGAAACTTAAGTTTAAGGCTGTTGAAAAAATGTCGTTAATCGGTTAGCAGAGTTACGGCTTAATTATGGGTTGATTTAAAGCAGGTCAGAGAAACCGAGAAAATCTATTAATTAATTTAAAAAAGAATTTTAATTACTAATCTAATATTAATACTAATATAAATTACTAGTCGATTTCTCAAAGTTATTTAAAATCGTCAAAGGATGCAGCCGACTAACATCAGTGTTTTCTAGATAAACTCATTAAAGATGATGCGTACGCTGATGATATTGTCTTCAACTGCAAAAGTGAGACTTCTATAAATAAGACTTTAAATCGATTGGGATTAGTGCTACAGAAATTGATATGCCAATTGTAAAAGGTCAAATATAACTGTTTCTAGCGTTAAGAAAGTGGTCTAAAGTTGAATCCTTTAACTATTTAGGTGCTCTACGAATCGAGTAAGAGCTCGAAAGAGGTCGCACACGGGATGCTAGCTGAGAATAGGCTTCTTAGATAATATTCATACATGCGTTAGAGATTGTTCAGGGGGAAGAAGCTGGTTAGATCGGCAAAGCTTCGTTATAGAACATAAAAACCGTAACAAAAGAAAAATATTCCTATTGACAAGCAAATTGGTCTCTTTGTATTCAGGGCCCCTACTCCCGAACACATAAATGTGAATTTTGACAACATTGTGAAGTTTGTATTGCATTACAATAAACGGTAACGATTTTCCGGAAAACCAATTTCACATTATTGTCTAAATTTAATTTAGACAATATTGTGAAATTCGTTTTTCGTAAAATCGTTATCGTTTAATGTCACGCAATACAAACTTCACAATATTGTCCAAATTCACATTTATGTGTTCGGGAATAAGGCCCCAGACAAAATTGGCAAATATCATGATATTTATATAAATATCAAAATAGCCGATATATATCAGACATATATCCGATATATATCAATCTCTGATATTTATTTTTGAATAAGTTGTTTATCTTAAATATTAAACAATATATGGCACTTCCCACACTTGTATGCAGTACAACGCATCACTTCCTGGTTTCTTACCTCTTTGCCTATAAACTAAATTCAAATATGGCATCTCCAATTTAGTTTATAGGCAATTTATCAAGCCTATTCGTCTATATCTTCGATTGCACAGCTCAAATGACGAATACGCTTGCTTGCTTTGTCTTGTTTATTTGACCAAATTGCATCATCAATACCCATTCAAGGTTGCACAACTGGTCCAGTAATGGTTCATTACTGGCGACCAGTAATGCAGAAATGGTCGAGTACTGGCAACCATAACTGGACCACAAACATAATGTTACTCGATGATAGCTCGAACAATAAATGACTGTCATTCAAGGGCCAGAGAAAAAAGCCAGTAATGGCTCATACAAGGTTATACAATTGGTCCAGTAATGGTCAATTACTGGTGACCAGTAATTCAACAATGGTCGGGTACTGGTCCAGTAATGGTCAATTACTGGCGACCAGTAATTCAACAATGGCCGGGTACTAGCAATCATTACTCATAGTACTGGTAACTATGACTCAGCAATTAACATAATTTTACTTGTTGATAACTTCGGACAATAAATGACTCCCATTCATTTGCTAGAGAAAAAACAGCAATGGTCGATATGCGTTGTACAGCTAGCCCAGTAACAGTGCCCAGTAACCAATAATGATGACCAGTATTGAAGCAATAGTCGAGTACTGGCAACTATGACAAAGTCAATAAAAAAATATAAAATATTATCATTTGTAAATTTAAATAAATTAAATACAAAATAATTAAAATAAAGTAAAAATGTCTAAAGAAAAAAATTTTAAACTTATACCAACCATTACTTTATTATCATAGTCTTTCAACAGAGGTGCGATAATTAAACTATAGGTGAAATTTTTCGAACTATATATTTCCAGTGTAGTGAATTTTAACCAAATGACCTAGATCGGTCAATTCATGTTTCAATAACAATAACAATAGCCAATTAATGTTGACCATTAACATGCCATAGGCCATTTAAAGTAACCTTTGCTGATTAATTTCTATAAACCGTAGATTGGCTGATTCATGGGTCCGGTAATGGCCCAATAACAATAGCCAAGTATTCATGGGCCAGTGCTTAGCCATTCAAAGGTAACTAAATACTGGCTATTTTCTGTTAACCATAGATCGGTCGCTGAATGGCTCTAGTACTGGCCTGGCACAATAACAAAAGCCAAGTACCGTTAACCATTTATGGAACAGGGAAACCGTACTTGGGTAGTCATTCCATTCCACCACACCATTGGTGGTATATTTCTAAACTGAGATTGAAATACATATTATGGAAATGGTGTAGATTCAGTTAAAGCGCCATTACAAATGGAATAAAGTCTGAAATAATTATATTTAAATAATGAAGTATATGCTTCTTCTCTTTGGTGGATGTTCAAACGTTTACCTAAAAGTCGATGGTCAAGCATAAATTAGCTAGGTGATGAGGTGCATTTAAAGCCATGTCTCTCCTTCGATAAAAAGTTTCTTAACTTCTAAAAGTTGCTCTAGTTTAAGATCGGCTTCCAGTTTATGCCAAATTTCTATTACAAAAACAAAAGCCGTTTTATCTCTTTGAACTCTGTCTAAAGCGACTGCTATTGACTTAAGACAACAAAGCATATGTTTAGCATTACCATATTTATGTCATAAGTTTAGTTATGTCAGGATCTATGTCAGCTTCATGGTCTTGGCATAGCTGAACCAGGTTACCTCGACTTGGCATGCGTTTTTCGAGCAGTTCTGCGTCCAACTTTAAGGTAGGAATAGTTAAATTATTCCTTTTTTATAAATATCAAGATATATATCAGGAAATAAATATCGTGATATATATATCAATGATATATATCGGATATATATCATTGATATATGTCATGCCAACCTTGGCCCCAGGTAGTTTGGTTTAAATTAAATTTACATATTTAGAAATAAAAAAAAGAATTTTAATTTAAAATAATAATCCCTGTTTATCTAGAAAGATGTTGAAACTTTGTGTTCAGTCTCAATAAACATCATTATAATGAAAACAATCCCAATCAAATAACAGTGCTCGCCAATATTATTTTGTAGTCTTTAGAAACTTATTTTGGAAATTTAAGCAAACCACATATACTATAAAAAAGATAATACATATTATCAAACTTAATCATAAAAAATATCAATCATAATTCTCAAACAAATATGTATGTATTCAGAAAAAGTTTTGGTTTTAATTATCTGATAAATTTGAATACGTTCTTTTTTCACACATGCTTAATAATTAAAACAAATTAGGAGCAGAGATAAAATAGTTTTATCTTAATTAAATTGTAGTAATCGGGGTCACCGTTATAACAAACACAACAAAAATTACCTTAAACCGAACATTACTAGATTCGGAATTAGTTTGTGATTTATTATCAGATGGTGTAAAACGTCCATCTAAACTAGTTGCACCACCACCAATACTTGCACTCCCATTACCACCTTCTGCTAGATGGGAATTTTTTTCATTGCACGTTGAACATATTTGCACCATACCTAATTAATAATAAACAAACAATTAGTTTCAAAGATCGGTCGGTTAAATGTTAATAATTTCAAAATAACTTACCCTGTGGACTTATTGGACTAGCATTTGGAAAAGGTTTTAATTGTGTTATAAATGGATAGTATGGTTCCCTCTCAGCATTTGGACAACAATAAACTAAACGAAGCTGGGATGATGCTGAATCTACTCCACATGTATAACAAACAAATGTGGCTCGTTCCGCCACCGACGTCGGACGTTTACGTAATGTATAACGCCTTTGCTCATCGGCAATACTATGAGCCTGCAATACAAAAATGTGAAGATTATTTTTTCTGTTTCAAATATGAAATATTTTAAGCAAACACTTTCTTTATTACTAGGACAAGGCATTGTTTGATTTCGGTTACAGATTATGTATTTTCTGTAATTACTGAATTTAAATGTTAGACATAGATAAACAGTAATTTAAGATAAGATTGTTTTTTAGCAAACAATAATTAATACGGACAGTTTTGAAATTGTTGACAATACTTTAGTTTTTAAGCGTGTTGAATAAGTTAAAACAAAAATAATGAATTTACACAATAAAATATTCTCATTTTTCTATCAGAATAATTTCCTTTTATTAGAAATGAATTTTAAGAAGATTACTTACTGTCAACAAACTTTAGAAAAAATAATTGTTTTTTTTTCAACAAAGTATAGTTAGTAGTCCACAGCTGATATTGACGCAAATCAAATTATAGATTGACAAATACTTATTTAACATTTATAGGAATAAACATGTTTATCACACTATGAATTTCACAAGGTAACATTTTAACTGGAATGAAGGAAGATATAGGGAGAAATGCCGAACATTTAATGAAGATATAATGTCATTTAAGCTAAGATTTTTAGATCGGGACTCTCCAGGACAGACTGATACAAGATATTTTGTATTTCCTGAAAATAAGAATCAACAAATTTATATTTTTAGTCCAGTAACATATATTAGGTGCTACATTGACAATACGCTATTATCAATTAACCATAGCGCTCTGCTTCGCAGATAGTATAGATGTTCCATGGTTGAGCCACTCCTTATAAAAGAGCTCATTAAAGATGATGTAATTTGGAACCGTGGAATTGATTACCAACTAACTCTTTATTCTTTGTAGTCACTACGTAAGATCATACGTAGTTCAGAAAATGCATAAGATGTATGCAACAACCAATATCTTAATATCAACGAAACCGTAAAGAGACTACACTGTAGAAATGAACAAATCATTTATATAATACACAAGATTGGTAACAGTACCAAAGGCCCTGAAGAACAACTAATTACTGTGAAAACTTTGCACAAGATTGGCAACATGTTATAAAATTATAATCCAAAAAACTGCAAGATCATCTAAGTTTTGAATATAGCTATAAACCTTAAGAAACTTTGAGCTGAAAGCTTTTACTCTGACAATAATGATGATTGAATAGTGATTTCAATGAAAACATTTGACTTCTGCAAATATTATCAACCATAAATTGTAAACTTTTACGATTTCATCATGCTATTTTCTCTAGATTTCAATTAGATTTGCACCTTTTAAAAAAAATACAAAATAAAAATAGAAATGATTTTGATTAATCATATGTCAATATTGTGCAACTCTAGTAGGAATCTTCTTTGTTGTTTAATTTAAATTGTAGCGTTAATTTTTAAAAACAATATTTACGTTTTGGAGATAATTGCAATTAATTCACTATTCAATGAAGCAAACAAGAATAATAAATTTACTGTATTGTAAAAACTAAAATAAGAGATATTTGCTGGGAAAATATAGTTTTTGTAAAGACTACTGCAAAACGAAAGAATAGTTTAATTTTAATAAATCAGGATCTCGAGACGAAAAATGATCAAAAATAAAAAGACTCTGAAATGCCCCACTTGTAGAGTCAGCACAAAGTCCATGATTTGTTCTTATACAGTTTAGTGTGCTCCAGGTATGGCGTGGCAGATCGAAGCCGGACTGAGTAGAAATCGGGTTAATAATAGTAAGACCAGATGTGTAGCAATTTTTCCAGGAGGTATCCCAGGCATCGAAGATATTAAAATCAGATACCAGCAGGTTGCTGGCAGTTTTGTTGGAAGGCTTTTTTGCCTTCATTCGACAAAGAGTGTGGTCACCGTAATATTCATGCAAGGGTAGCGTGATGTTGGTTACCTTTTTATGTTCACGCATTATCCTTAACACAGGGAGCCAAGATAAGGGAGTGGACCTGATAGTATCACTTATAGTACGCATCGTGGCATGAAGTTAGCGGTCAACTTTTTGAGTATGTGTCCAGAACTCCATGTAAGAAACTGATACTACTGTTCACTCGAAAAATAATCACTCATTCAGTTAAACATTCCACAATATATTCACTATTCTTACTCTCTGACCAAAATTATCTAAGAACTATATATAATGTTTCATACTTCAAATGGTTTGCGAAAGCTTAAACATAAGCAAGTGACCTTATGTACCCCCCATTTTTTACCGAAAAATATATATACAAAAATAATTTTACATCGAAATTGAGTTAACAGCTAGAAATATCTTTTCAAATTAATTAGTCAACAATATTACTAAATTTTCTGAATCGGGAACATATCAGCTATGTTGTGCAGAATGCTATTGTATTTATATTTTCTTTTAATAAAAAGCATTATAGGAATTACAATATTTGTCATAACAACACATAAATACCTTTTCAGATCTAAGTTCCACAACAACATGCGTTTTGGGGTGTTGAACGCTTTTTTAAATGTTTGTGGATTGAACGACCCCAAGACAATTAATTCGGGCAAAGCATTCCATTTGTACGACGTTGACGTACGGACAAAGAAATCCCTCTGCATTCTATCACTATGAAAGTGAGTCATTTCAACAGTTTGACTGATTGCACAAATTAATTAACGAGTAAAACGGGGAAAAGAATATGGTTGAGGCATGATGGATCCGATTTCGTCCGACCACTGCTGATGACGGTATTTACAAAAAACATCGAAATCAGCAACAGTGCGACGATGTTGCGGGGAATCAATGTTTGATGTTAAATTTTGATCACCCACAATTCTTATACCATGCATATGTAGAGTCCAAAAGAGGATGGAAAAAGATACAGCGCCCCAAACTTGACAATAATATTCCATACGAACTTATAAATGTAGAATACATGATACGGAGTGAAATGATACATCTCTCGATGTATAATATACATCAATACCGCGTTTACACTACTATTTAAGGTCACCTAGTTTATCGCGTTGTTTAAGGGTATCATGTTATTGGGGTTATCAATATTTATAAAACTCTAAACCAGTCATCATACTTATATGCCAAAAATTAAGCGATAAAAACGTTATTAAGTCAGATTATAAATTGTCTTTATCTGACTCTCACCTTTAACTATTTGACTTACTAAGAATACTTGAAACAAATTACATATATGATTATCAACAAAATTGAACATGACTAAACATTTAATACGCAGAAATTATTTTACTATCGTATCGCACAACTCTACCATTAGATAAATATTTATCATAACATTAACAATTGATTGAACGTATCACAAATAACATTAATAGCGAAAATCGATAAAATCCAGTTTCGCGAATATTATAATAACTTATCATAAACCATTTTAAATTATCAAAATCAAAGTCGATTAATTAAAATTTGTAATCAAACATACTTGTTGGTTTACTAGTTGATGATAATTAATCGGTGGAAAAATCATTTTAAATTTAACCATAAAAAACTTTAAATTAGCAGCTAGTGTCTAATCCAAGTTAATTGTATTATATATTCCAAATTGTTAACATTTCACATTTAAATATTTTTTTTATTTCACAGTAAATAAATTAAAAATCGATCAATTAATTATAAAATACGTTTTTTTCATAAAATGTCACTAAATATTAAATTTCACAAAAACGTTCTTTAAATTCTTATCATTAAATAAAGACGTGTAATTACTATTACATCAAAAAAGAAATAAGTTTGTACAAAAATAATCGTAAAAGAAAATCAAGTACAATCCGGCATCTGACTTAAACAAAACTGAATTTAAAAAAACAAAACTCTATTCTTCATATCAAACTTGTTCATTTTAACTGGCCTTTTCCAGAAAAGTATCTATTTATAAAAACATATAAAATTATTATCATATTTGATTTAACGCTACCGATAGTATAATTTTTTATGTAAACAACTAGAAAGTTCAAGTTCTTTTGGTTTAAAATTAGTATATTCTTTATTAAAAAGACAATCTAACATTTAATGTGGTGATAATATTGTTCCTATAGTTCAGTTAGATGAAATGAAAACTTTAGAGTACCATACCACGAAACTTTGGGATATTTCCCAAACCAAATACTGCACTAAAAACCGCAGTTTCAAATGGTGTCGTGATTTGGTTAATCTCGTACATTTGTTTCTTTATAAAATATTCTTTTGATATATATGAAATATTTTAACTTTATGCATTGATTTTGTAACATAATATAGATGAAAAACACAAGCAGATGAATCTTATGTTTATAATATGATTAATACTTATACACGATATTTTGCAAAACAAAGTGATTGTCACAGCAGCAAATATTTACAACATAAACGGAGAACGGATAAATTATGGTATTACTAATTTTTACTTTACCACAATTGAAAATTGTGTGACGTCATCCAATCGGTCGAAAAATAAATTTTTGCATGCCCCAAATTTTATTTTATCGTTTGTTTTAGAACATCCTGAATTTAAATAGCAAAACAGTGTATATCTGTGGGGGACTAAATAGTTTGATTGACAAAAACGTACGGGGTCTGAAAGAAACTTTGGTTATGATCCAGGTTCACTTGGAAATGGAAGACGTGGATTCGTTTCAAAATTGGACAAAATGGCGAGACGGTCTCCCGAACGCCAGTTTATTTGAATCTTGAATAAGCTATAAGGTTTAGTACTAAGATTGAGAGTAGTGAAATTTTAACGCGATCTCCAAAGCTCTCCGAAATTCATTTTGACAGCCGTGAAAAAGTTGTGAAAAGTATTTGGAGAAAAATTTAAAACATTTGTGATTTTAAAACAAAAATTTTTAGTATTTACTGATATTAATTATATTGTTTTAGTTCTCGCGTATTTTTCTCAAAATTAAAATAACGAAATAACCAATAACGTGAAATAAAACCTAGTATCGAGATTCAGTGAAATGAAATGTTCATTCAAATTTAACATCGTTAAAATCAAAAGTAAAATATTTAATTTCATATTTCACTCTTTTGGAATACGTCCTGAAAAACTTGTGAAATTATATTGTTTGTTTTTATATTTCAGAGACGGCACACCAAATGGTCTCCGAATATTTTTGCACAGCAAAATAATGTTTTGAACATTATTTCACTGCGACATTTTGACGTTTGATTTATTTTATATTGTATAAAAGTTATTTTAATTTTAATTTAAGTTATTTTAATTTTGAAAAAAGTACGGGTAAATTAACAAAAAATAATTGATATCAACTATTGTAAGTAAAAAAAAATTGTTTCAAAATTAGAAATGTATCAAATTTCTCTCCAAATACTTTTCACAACTTTTTCACGACTGTTTAAATCAACAGCTTGAAGATCTTTGGAGATTGCGTTAAAAGTTCACTAGTCTCAATCTTCATACTAAGCTTAAATGTTTAAAAGATGGTTTTGCTGTGATAAATTATTCGGAGACTTTTGTGCCCCATCTCTTAATTATAAAAACATACTACATAATTTCACAACTTTTTCACGACGTAAGCCCAGTATGGAGATTGAGTGAAGTGCAATTTTTACGCGATCTCCCAAGTTCTCCAAAATATTCGGTGAAAAAATTTGTGAACCGAAATTGGAGAGAAAGAAATTTGACACATTTGTAATTTTGAAATAAAAAATTTGTATTTACTGACAGCAGTTGCAGCACTGAAAAAAAATTGAAGTTCATGACAACCTCATCTCGAAGTTGGCAGTTTATTATTCATGCAAAGAAAAATTATTTGCAATCAATTTCACTGTGATTGGGACAACTACACGATAACATTTTCCTAACAACAGAATGAGGTTTATTTAAAATATAAAGTGTTATATCCAATATAACAGTAGTTGAATAAAGATAATAACTATTTCCCTGAAAAAAATTTTCTTTGGCCTTATATCATGAATTTTTCATTTTAAAGTTTAAGTATTTGAGATTAATTGAACTATATTTTATTTTCACATAAATATTTCGTGTGATTGTCTCAACTTAATCGATTTATAATTGTAGACTTGTTGAAGCAATTTCGTAGTTTGATTCGCCATATGTGACCGCACGGTGAGGTTGAGACAATTGCATTTCGATTGGAAATAGGACATGTTTTTTTCAGTGTGTAATTTTTTTTTTTCAGTTTTTGTACATTGTTGTCAACATCGAAAGCAAATATTTATTGTTAAACAAAATTACATAAAACAAACTAAATTTCAAAAATACGCAATTAAACTATAGTGAAAAATGAAGCGGAATTTTCACATTTGACTAAATCTCCAATCTTACACTTCACTTAATCTCCATGTTAAAGAGAAAAATATGAAATCAAATTTTTACTTTTGATTTCACGACGTTAAATTTGAATGAATATCACGAACGAACTCAATCTCCATACTATCGAGGCATTTGTCTGGCTTTTAATTTTTTTATTATTAATTAGTTAGACATGTTTTGCACACTAAATATGAAATAATCATTATTCAGACTCTTTAAATATCCGAAGATACCATGTCAAATAGAAGGGAAGGAAATGGGGAAAATGGAAGGAGTGAGAATATGGGATAACTATTATAATTGTTTTAAATGACGATGGACATTTTCTTTAAATGCCTGAGGGGCAAATTCATCGGGAAATACGGAGGTGGGCATTGAGTTCCACAATTTGACCACTCTATTAAAATAATCGTTCTGGAAGGACATAGTTCTACGAGGTATTTGGACAGCAAATGGGTGAGATAACTTTGAAGTTCTTGTTCGCCGATTAAATTTCTCATGTAAGGATAGTTTGAATTTCCTTAGAGGAAAGTTCGCTAAAGTTATATTTATAGTAGATTGACAATTCAGCCACATTTCTTCGGTGCTGGAGTGAATCAAGCTGAACAGTTAAGCCGTGCAGTCACATACAACAGAAACAGAAACCGAAACTGAATTTCATACAAATTTGACAGCAACTGAAACAGAAACCGAATTTAGAAACTAAAACAGACACTGAAAATTCGTGTTTTGTCTGAGAAACAATTAAAATTTAATTGTTTCTGTTCTAGAAACTGTCACATGACCAGAAACTGTCACATAATATTAATTAATATTTTAAATTTTGATAATAGTTTTGAATTTTGAATAGTTTTCAGTTTCAGTTTCTGTTGTATGTGAATGCCCGGCTTTAGTCTGGTATTACCAATGAACTGCATTGCTTTTCTCTGTACAGAGTCTAGACATTTTATTGTTGACGGACAAGCACCTCCCCAAACATGACAGCAGTATTCCATACATGGACGAATAAAGGACTTATAGATCAGCAAAATTTGATCGGGATTGACAAATTTTTTACATCGACTCAAGAATTCTAATTTTTGCATTGCATCTGCAAGCGAGGTTGAACGAGGTTGAACACCACACTCCTAGAAGTCTAACTGATTCAACTTCATACAATTCATCTTAATAGGGAAGTTTTTATGTCGCTCTATTCGCGAAAGACGGCACAGTTTGGTTTTGATTGGGTTAAATGAAACAAGATTACGATCGCCCCATTCCATTATACGAGCCAGGTCTTCATTAATAAAATCAATTAACAGCTCTCTATCAGTGGTAAGTGTAGTGTGCGATCTAAATTTAGGAGATGCATGTGACGCATGTAATGTTCTATCATCCGCAAAACTATGAATTGGATGCACTGTGGAAATAAGTAAATCATTAATGTATAGTAGAAATAAGGTTGGTGAGAGCGCAGAGCCTTGAGGAACAAAAGCGTTGGTTGTGAAAATATTGGATGTAATACCATCTAAATTAACATGAAATTGACGGCCTGTAAGAAAACTTTGAATCAATGAGACAGTAAGATGATCTGTAAGATGATCATAAGATTTTAATTTAGCTATTAGATTTCTATGCCCCACTTTATCAAATGCTTTAGAAATATCAAGTGAAATACTGAATGTTTCATCATGGTTCTCCAGCGATTTGTTCCACAGATAAGTTACGTAGGCTAACAGGTCACCTGTTGCATGACTTCTACGAAAACCATACGGTTTATCATCAATAGTTCGTGACATATCCAAATATTCTTTTAGAGTTTATATATTTTCCAAATATTTTAGCCAAAACCGACAGAATTGCAATTTGTCTATAATTATTAGGATCAATCTTACTGCCTTTCTTCGATATGCGTTGAACAGAAGCCAGCTTCCAAGAATCGGGAAAAATTCCGAATTTGTATGACAAATAGAAAATTTTCGTTAGAACTGGAGCTAGTTCTAGCAAAGTTTTTTAGAATTAGGGGTGGGATATCGTCAGGGCCAACGGATTTATAAGCATATTTCGGATAGAAGCATTTTTCGTACAATATTACAACGAAAAATACTTGGTTTCATTTTTGTTTCAACTGGGAGAATGAGTGTAGGAGAATAGGGAGGTTCAACTATGTTTGAATTTTCTGCGAAAATACGACCTAAAACATCTGCCTTCTCTTTCGATTTGCTCACGGGTATGTCATTCAGAACTAAGTTTGGGATAGAGGATCGAGGGAAATTGCTCTGGACTGATTTAACTGCCTGAAAGAAACTACGAGAGCGAGATGGGTGCTCGGCAAATTTTTTTGCTTTCTTCTGGACGAACGAGTCTTTGTCCAGATTTATTTTGTTTTTACTAATATTTCGTGCTTTTTTATAGGCAATAAGGGTTTCTGGAGTTTTATTTGAAGTATAGACTCTAAATTCATTGCGTTTATTCCTCACCGCCTCATCAACATCCCTCGTGAACCAAAGCTCAGTTTTGGGAGTGATTAGTCGATTTGTCGGGAGTGATTAGTCGAATAAACCGCCGCATTCCATCTTTTATGACTTCAGAAAGTCTTAATGCCGATGTGCTATGATTTTCCTCTACATAACAAACAGATTTCCAAGGTGTTTCTTCATAAAAGTTTCTTAGTCTTTCCCAGTCAGCGTGTTTATAATTCCAAACGCGACGAGGATTGGCTTTAATGGGTGTAGGTGATGTAAATTGTACTATTGCTGAAATTAGTAAATGGTCCGATGATCCAAGGGGTTGTTCAACTCCTATCTTCGTTGTATCTGGTTCGTTTGTCAAAAACAGATCCAGCAAGTTATTGTTATGTTGGGTATTATCTAGGATTCTAGTGGGACACTCTATCGTTCGAGTCAAACCATGATAATCTGCGAGTAACAGTTCTGCCTGTCGTCCTACGTCGTCAGTGCGTGATGAATACTTCAGCCATTCTTTATTATGTATATTAAAATCCCTAAGAATGACCAGTCTTGCTTTGGGGTAGTTTGTGGTAATTTTGTCTATATTAGACGATATTTGATCGAACAAAGGACAACCTGGAGGGGAGTTTGGGGATCTGTATAAGGCTATTATGAACATGGTTTCATCAACACCTGAGATCTTTAATGCCACAGAATTATGGTGTTTAGAGTTCAACTCGTAAGCCTTAATTCTCATACATGAAAGTGAATTTCGGACAAATACACAGAAACCATGTTTGCTATAAAAGGAATGCTCCAATTCGTAACTAGGTATCCGGTATTTATCAAAATCCAATTTCGACGCTTTGTCACTACAATTGTTTCTAGAAGAAACAATATGTCAGGTTTATTTTATTAATATATGTTTCTTATTATGTAATCCTATTTTATTAATATATGTTTCTTATTATGCAATCTTATTAATATATGTTTCTAAATAGTATATTTTACTACAAGAGATGAAAACACAGTTTTTCGAGAGTGAACAATTGTACACGAGACGCGCTCGCGTCGAGAAAAAAATGTTGATCTCATGAAAAAAAATGAAAAAAATGTTCATCTCATGAAAATGCTATTTTTTCTACGACTAAATAGCAACTAAAATTTGTTATTTAGTAAAAATAATTTTTCCACAAAAAAACCGTTTTCAGAGGGCATTAAGCCTGCTTGAAAATAGACTTTATCTGCTATCATAGAATAAATATGTCATTTGATTATTGCATCCAGTTGTCCCAAAAAGAAATTATTTTTGTACGAGTATACCGTTTTGCAACATACAACTTGGAATTCATCCAAAACACGTAAATGAGATATTGAGTTTTTATTTGAGAAATTACCAGCCATACCTTCGAATTGAAAAAAAAACAATTTATTTCCTTACTTACTTGAGTTCAATTGCTCACAAGAATCCCCAAATAATTAAATATATTAGGTTTTTATAAGGATCACATTTGTTCTTCATAATTTTTTCTGTTTTAATTTATTTCGATTATGTAATTTGTTTTTCTTAAACTAAAATTGATGCTAAAGCTATGGCAAAGTTTAAAAACTAAAATTTTTCATGAATAAAATCTATACATAATAATGGATTATTTTATGTTCACAAGTGGCATCTCTTATTCTTTTGTTAATATGAAAATAAATAGGTTTGATAATTACTGATATAGAAACACAGATTTCTAGTAGTTAAAATTTTTTTTGGGTGACATATACCTGTATTACGTTAATTTTTTAAGAAATTTCTCTTTTATATTTTATACATTTTTTCTTACCGAAAGGATTCAAAATTAAATGTGGCAAAAAACAGTAAAATTAATCGCGTATGAACGGAAAAAATAGATTATCGATGTGAAACAGTAAATTTTGTTTGCTAACGGTTTTGCCTTACCGTGTAAAACATGTTTAAGTCAATGAAAAGGGAGGCCCTAACGTTGTATCCTTTTAAGTTTAGTACAACTTTTTATTTCTTAACAATAGTTTAATAATAATATTTTTCATTCTGAAATTACATCCAAAATATGATCTCGTTTTAACAGTATGATTTAATTCTACTGTAGAGATATAACCAGATAGGGGTTATCTCTGTTTTATATATTGTATTGCGGATCTTGAACTACGTTAATATATAAATACTAGTGACTTATTGTATATTTGACACTAACCATTTAAAGAAAAATTGATATAAAATATTTTTAAAAAAACCTGATACGTAATCAATCTTAATTTTTGAATAAAAACGTTTCAGTGTGAAAGCAGACAGAAACAAGCGTAACATAAAAAAGTATGCTTTAGTTCAAAGGACGAATTACTGAATATATTCATGAGGAGAATAAGATGTAAGTTTGAGAATTAAGAAAAAGAACATACATAGCAATAAATATTTAAGAATAACATAACTTAGAAAAAACCAAGTTTTGCATTGTTTTCATTTAGGAGAAAAAAAAATCACTTTATTATTACACTGTTTATGTAATACGGTAATTAATTTCTATTATGATAATTATATTTATTTATTTAAAATTACTGTGAATATTTGCTTGATCTTTGTCATTGAATTTGTATAATAAACATTTTATTTAAATTATTTCGTAATGTAAATGGCGTTGCGATCAACATTCGACAAATCGTTATCAGTATGTATACATATGTATACATATTTATATGCCTTAAAATGTTGAACCTTGTGATGAGAGCTTTAAAACTGTTTTTTTCTATTTTAATTAGCAGTTTTAGTATGCATTAACCATAAAAAAATTACTTCCGCTAATTCGAAGTTATTTTCGGTTAATCGGAATGAACTAGTATTGGAAAGCAAGATAGTAAAAGTTGTTTACACCAAGGTTAGTCAAAATTTGTTTGAATATAAAGAACTTAATATAAGAGCGCGAAATAGACTAATAGACGTTCTTAAAGTCACTTATAATCAGTCATTTAGGAGAAATTTAATAATCTATCTACATACCCACTCCTGTATAATATTTTACATAAAAAACAAAATTCCAAATTCCTTCCATCCTCTTTCTACTATACTAATGTGGTCGTTGCAAAACAAGTATTTTCAATTAAATTTTAACAATCTTTTAATAAACAATAACAAGACAAAATAAAATCTTGATCTAAATTACATTTAACCTAAAACGACCTTTTATTTTAATGCTTATAATAATAGGTTAAATGTCTTCAGAAAATATAGAATAAAGTAAATTAGCTATGTTATCTCACCTGAAAATTATGCCATTGTTGTAATAAATGTTGATAGCATGGTTTACAGGCTTGTATCATTCCTTTTGGATCTTTCGGCCGTGATCTAGCTGGCCGAGGATGTGATTCATTAAATATAGGAAAATATGGTCTTTCACGATCTTTAATATCTTTCGGTTCGACCGTACTTAATTCCATTAAACTACCACGTCTAAATTCATCACCACAAACATAACATACTTCGGTTATTGAATTTTTATCAGGCATTGATAAGTCTAATATATCGGTAGCTGATGGAATATTTGTACCTGCTCCTGTAACTGATACAGATGATACAGGTGTGTTACTTGATTTAGGTGTATCTGAACCACGTGATGATGTATTTCTTAAATCTAATGCAACATCATCATTATTATTATTTTGTATATTATAAATTTTAGTATTATTATTATCATAATTAACATAATTTATAGAACCTAATTTTAATTTGTGTTGTGCAAAAGATGATGGTTTAAGTGGGAGTGAATCATATGAATTTATTGATCGTCCTCCTCCGCCACCACCGCCACTCCCCATTTGATGATGATTCATTAATTGTTGCTGTGTATTAGGTGTTATTGAATTTTCACGTGATACAGGACGAGATGATTGTAAGGAATTTGACGTTTGATTACTATTATTACCATTATATATCATCATTGGATTTTCTGATCGTTTATTTATATTGTTTGTATTATTATTTAATGGAGATTCGTTTCGAGATGTTGAGCGAATATTACTACTCATTATTTGGTTCTGTGTTCCAGTCAAATGTTCATTCGTCAATCCTAACATTTGTGCTGCATATTCACCTTGTATAGACATATCAGCACCAATAAAATGTTTACCATCTAATCGTTTAATTGCATAAACCCTTTGGTTATATGGTTTACTTTCACGTTCAAAATTCTCCCATTGTTGTGTTAACAAAACGTAACACGTATAACAAACACGGACAATTGGTGACCCACCTAAATGTTGTAAACCATTTGGTGGTTCATGACTTTCTAAAAATGGAAAATAAGGGTCATTTGGTTTTTCTGGATTTGGCTTAGCACGTATAGGATATTGATCAAATTGACCGCGAGTTCCACAAACATAACATATTGTTGCAATTATTTCATCATTCATTTGTTGCATATGATGATGATGTTGTTGCTGCTGCTGCTGTTGTTGTTGTTGATGATGGTGGTGATGAAGTTGTTGCTGATGCATCAGATGATGATGTTGAGAAATTTGCTGTTGTTGGTGTGACGATGTTGATAATGGCGGGGGCTCCTGTGGTTGTGATAAGGAGCCCCCTCTTAATTCGTTTTTTATGTAAGCTTTCGCCTTTTCCATACTAATCTGAAATAAAAAATAGAAAAGTAAATTATTGATATGTTGTCACAAATTTCATTTAAAAAAAAATTATTTTTAAGATTAAATTATTATTTAATAATTATTTTTAAGATTAAGGACTAGTTGAAAATTTTTCGTGTGATTTTTGATTCGAATCAAACTTGTCTTGTCCACGAATCAATCTTGCATTATTTTCATTGCCATGGAACTTTATGTTTTCGGCATTTCGAAAAATACATCATTTTAATCTACTTCCATGCAAATAATGACGTTAAAGTACTAAGTAGTAGTTTTCGCCGTAAATTTATAATAACTATGATATTTTGAAACTACAAAATTCATTTTTCAAGCTTACAAATATTCTAAAGTTTTATTCTATACCACTAAGTGTACCAATAAACATAGCTAACTCACATTTTAGTAAAAATTGCACACCATGAAACTTTCAATTTAACAAAAAGCGTAATAGATTTCGTTTGTATAAACACAAAATTATACAAAAAATAACAAATCCTATCTGTCTAATTAATAGAGAGCAACACCAGATTAAAAGACAAAATATAATAAAGCAATCGTGTGGAGGTCAACCGAGATTAATTTGTTATTTGCGGAAAAAGTTAAATCTTTACTATTACATATATGAATCATTTTATCTAATAACTTTATTAATAAATTAAAGGAAATAAATTTAATAAAAATGTAATTAGTTTTGTTGAAGTTTTCTATTTATATGTGCATACTTATTTGTTGCACCTAATTGGTCATGGTATTTTTTTAAGGCGTTCATGCGTCATGTAGGAGCGTTGCCAGGCTAATCAGCTTTGAATATTCACCACGATCATTCGCAATAGCGACATAATTACCATGGCAGCCGATTTTTTAAGGTCGTTTATTACGTCAGTCTCCCATTGTAGTCGTGGTCTACCTCGCGGTCGCCCACTCCCTGGGGTACTTTTTTATGGATTTATCAGCATAGCTGTGTTCCAGTCCTGTGGCATGGTTTTAGTCCTCCAGATCATTTGAACAAGTTCAAACAATCTTAAGGATAGAGTTTTGTCACCATGTACAATCATTTCGGATGTTATATCGTCGATATCAGGTGCTTTATTGCGTTTTAATTTTGACAGCGCCGCTTCGAATTCCTCTTTGGTTGGTTCGTCTACATGTACCTTTGACGCACGAAAAAGCTTTGCTCGTCGCCCGACTTGTTGCTGATCACTTAAGTTGAGAAGATTCTCAAAATAAGCGGCCCAAGTACATATCTAAAATATTTTTAAGGTCTACTTGTAGCTCCCCATCTTCGTTTTGAATAGCAGTCGATCTAGTTTGAGGGCCCTTCTTTACGGTTTTAACCTGTTGAAAGAAGTAACGCGATTGATGTTTCTTATTGAAGCTTTCAATCTCCTCACACTGTCTCTTCCACCATTCTCTCTTCGTTCGTCTACATAGCTTTGTAACGGCTTGTCTTGCCAGTTTATAGTTCTCCTTCGTGGACCTGGTTTTGCGTCTTTGTAGACACTTTAGATCTTTATTATTGAATAGCGTCGAGGCATGCTTAATCCATCCAAGGCTTCTGGGAGTGGTTCTGTGGTCTTCCAAGTATTCCCTCAGCAGCACTTAAAACAGCATCTTTGAGCAAATACTATGACTTATCGACGTCTCCATTAATGATTTCTGATTTATCCAATGTTTCGGCAATATGGATTTAATATCTCTCTTCCGTTTCAGCATTCTTTAATGATGAGATGTTAAAACGTTTCCGTTGATTGAATTTTGGATTGCCTGGATTTGGGAAGTGGAACCTTATCGTAGCACATACAAGGAAGTGGTCACTTCCAATGTATGTACCTCTAAAGGTTTGCACATCCAGAACGCTCGAAAAGAAACGTGCTGTTACTGATCAGCTGAACGTGATCAATTTGATTTCGAGTGTTTCCATACTGTGAGACCCAAGTCTGCTTATGAATCGATCGATGCGGAAAGAACGTACTGGCAATTCTCAAATTATTTGATAATGCAAACTCAGTCATTCTCTCACCATTATCATTCGAATTCAAATGCAGGCTGTTTGGGACCCACCACATTTCCATAAGAGATACCTCTTCCAACCTGCCCATTAAAGTCACCAAGAACCATAATGAAGTCGCGTGTCGGTGTTTGTTTCTTAACCTCTTCGAGTACTATATAGAAATTATCCTTCTCGTCGACGGTCTTAGCTTCAGTAGGTGCATGCCAGGCAATAAGAGAAATATTGTTATATGTACCGTGTACACGTAGGTAGCAGATCCTCTCACTGACCGGGATGAATTTCATCACGGTTTCTGGTATGCGTGTACCAACAAGAAAGCCAGTTCCAAGTTCTCTTCGAGAAGGATGACCACTACAGTATAGACTATAGAGAGTGACTATCCAAATTATCGGCTGTCTAATTTCTTGTAGAGCAATAATATCCATCCTATACCTCTCAGCCTCTGTTTCTAGACTTATAAGAGCATCAGGAGCGCACAGGCTGCACACATTCCACATTCCAATTCGGTAGTCTGGTCCTTTTTCACCTTCAGGTAAGATTCTAATATTAAATTCGGGTCTGTTATTCTCTTTCTGATTTCCAAATTTAACAAAGTTTTTTTTCCGCGGTTAGGGTGTTAACCTTAGGCCCAATCCAAATTTTCGTGAATGGGTTCGTTCTGCTTATTAAGGTCACCAGAAACAACCTTTTTACACGTTTATATAGCGAACCGCTTGATTCAAGACAAACGCCCGCTCCAAGCCGCCCTTGACATGGAGAACAAACGCTTGAGTCGCATTGGTTAAAAGGCACCAATTCGGCATGATGTAGCGTTATTGACTAAGCAGTTTTTACTCTGCTTGTCTCCAACCCAACCTAATTCTGTCAGAATTACCCAGGCAGCACGGCGTGGACGTCGAATTTCGGATTTCGCTACCCATAGTGTTTTAATAAATTATTTATTAAAAAGGTAATCATATACTTAGATAGTCTTGCCACCAAACACATAAGAATTACTAGTGTATACCACTAATTCTGGAAATGCTACATCAGAGAGCACGGTGTTTATGACACGTGATACGGGTTTGGCTCACCCGAGCTATAGCGGATCTCTCGTCCACTATTGCATACCGTAAACCGTTGTCATGTCTAGCGGGAGCAGGGACCTTAACTTAATCGCCCGTTTCTGAAATCTGTTTCTCTGGCGTAACACTAAACCCCAAATATAGACTTAAATCAGCTTTTAAACTTCATCAAGGTGTATGTACCTTGTGCATGCATTCACGAAGGTGTTACATATTAACGCTTTCCAAATTTTGAACTACATGGTGATGTAGTATTAAAGGTTTGTCTACCTGAAATTTCTTTTTTCACAATAGTTTGATACCGGTCCTCAAACAAATATTAGCCTGATTTGTTTAATATCTTGACTAGTGTTGTAGATGAAATTAGAGCACAATTTCAAAATAATGAGGTTATCGTTACTGATGGTTAGAATTTTCCAAAACGTCCGACGACGACAACAATGGAAGCCAGGCAGAAATATTTGGCGCATCGCGCGATCTGACGCAAATTGTAAAACGCCCCACTTTCACTCCTCATAATTGCAGTGACAAAAATGTTTTCTCCAAGATCTTATATCTATACCAGATATTACGAATATTGATGTCGATAGGGGTAGTATAGGAAATTCTGATCATTATCTTAGCAAATCAGTTATCAAATCTGGTTTACTAAAATCTAGATTTCCCAAACGCCGTAAAATATTTCACTTCTCAAAAATGGACACAAATGGTCTCTGAAGTTTTTTTCCCTTTTGATCTTCATTTTTTTTATTCTGACGATGTAAATGTTTCTGACCAAAACTTTACTGAAACCATTCAATTAGGTGTTAATATATTCGTTACCATTTTAATAATGAAACCTCAACAAAAATATTTGTTTTCGAAAGAGGCCAAATTGGCTCTTAGAAACAAAAGCAGATTATTTAATATTTAAATTTATAACAAAACAAAATTTCCTGTTAATCGATCCCAATATATAAAAGCCAACTGAATATCAAACCAGATAACTGAAAACCAAAAAGCAGAGATTGACAGAGCGCAAGCGGCAATACTTTCGACTATGTCAACTTCTGTCAAAAGTTTTACAGTGCCATTAATTCTTTAAATTAAATTTAAAAAAATACCCCAAATCCAGTCTTCAGAAGTTAATATGAAACAACTGCATTTCAAACCAAAAATTGTCGCGAAAGGGGGTTAAACAACAACAAAGCCTCTGGTCTAGACAACATTCCGTCTGTTATTCTAAAAACATTTTCAAAAGAACTTGAATCTCACCAAAATTTTCTATAAATCCTATAAATCTGGTATTTTTCCTTCGTGCCTTCCTTCGTTTCCGCATTTGTGCTAGAAGTTGGCAAATATCAGATATCTAGTATGTCTCAAAAAAAAGGAACGAAATGTGATATTTGAAATTTTAGACCAATAGCCATACTCCCACTACGGAAATGGAAAGGCCACTACGGTTTTAGAAACAAAGGATCAACAACCGATCTATTGAACTATAATGTAGCACATCTTTGGAACAGCATACTTGATGGAGGTGGTGTAACCTACGTTATCGCATTAGACATCTCAAAAGCATTTGATCGAATCTGGCATGCTTACCTACAAGCTCTTAGCGTATGGTTTTCTTCCGCAGTCGTGAAGTTCATTCAAAATTGTCTAACCAATACATTTCTGTATCTGTAGATGGATTTTCTTCTGAGTCTAAATTAATTAACGCAGGTCTACCCCAAGACTCAGTTTTATCCTATGCTTTATTTTAATTTAACCAGTAATTGGATAAATGGTTTTGCAGATGACACTACACAAGTCATTCGTCCCCCTATCTTCAATGGAACGAATAAACTAACGCATGAACGAATAAATCCCGCCTGAAGAGATTCTGCCCTAAGTGTAAACGAGGACCTAGAAAATGTCGCCGATTCAGGTGACAAAAATTAGGTCAATTTTAATTCCACCAAAACACAGCTATTGATTGTTTCCAGATCAAATATCGAGTTCCCCAACGATATTTCAATTAGTATGTGAGGCCAACAAATAGACGAATGTGCAGGCATTCGCTTACTGGAAGTACTTTCCAATGACTTACTCTGGAACGATCATATAATGGCCATGACAAAGAGCGCGTCAAGAAAATTCGGCCTCCTTGATAGATTTAAAAAATATTTTACTCCGTATCAATTACTCCGCATTTAAAAGTCCTATATTCGTCTGTACTGTACTACTGTATGAAGTATTGTTGTCAAGTTTGGACTCTGTTCAAAAGCGTGCTATACGAATTGTTGATGATCGAAATTTAACATTAAACTTGATTCCCTACAACATCGTCGCACTGTTGCTGATCTCGCTGTTTTTTATCAATATCGTCACCAGCAGTGCTCGGATGAAATCAGATCCATAATGTCTCAGACATATTCTTTTCCCCGTTTTACTCGTCAATCGGTTTGTGCAAACAGTCAAACTGTCGAGAATCGAGATTACTCACTGTCATAGTAACAAAATGCAAAGAAATTTCTTTGTGCGTATACATCGTACAAATGGATGGAATGCTTTGCCCGAATCAATAGTCTCGAGTGCCTTCAATTCATAAAGATTTAAAATAAGGTGTCCACCAACACCTCAACACGCATGTTGTTGTGGCATCTAGATCTTAAAAGGTATCTATTTCTTGTTGTGACACATTTTGTAATTCCAACTACACAACACTTTTTATTAAAAAAAAAAAAAGAACATTGCATTACAGTGACCTAAAAATATGGTTTGAAGCTTAGGTCTTAGACGATATCTTGTCTCTTTTCTACAATTGATTACAAAATTCAACCGTATGCAAAAAGCAGTACTTTTAGAAGATGTAACACAAGTTACAATTTATATATATTGTGACGTATTTTAATAGCAATTTCAACTTGAAGAACTACTTAAATTTGTTACAAAAGGAAACCGAAAAAATAAGGTAATATGTATACATAATTAGGTTTCCTGTGAGGAATTGAGATGGTTGTAATTATTCTAAATGTGGTTGATTACATCAACATTTTGAACATAGTGTTTTATAATGTCAAAGCTATAGGAAGATAGGTATTCAATTTTCGGAGGTATTCAAAATTTGGAGTACTGAACAGCCGTACGACGGTCTTTAAAAGAGTTGAATGAGATCACGAACGCAAGTTTGACAAAGGTGAGAAATATTGCTCCTAATAATTGAAAAAATGTTGAAAAATGTATCATAAGAAAATTGTTAAAAAACAGAGATATTCTTCACCTTTGTCGAAGGCTGAATTTTTAGTAAGATCCTAGATGACACATCTTTTATCATACTGCAAACCCTAAACAATAATGAGAAATTTTAAAAAAGTTAGTTTTTTAGGAATCTTATAAAATAAGCGGCTTTCACATTCTGTATACTTAAAAGCTACAAACATTTTTCTTATACCTTAGAGCCTAATAGTCTACTGGGCGCCAAGCCGTCATGTGCGATGAAAACGCGAAAACTTCTAAAAAGATTTCAATTTTTTAAAAATATGTTGAAGGAATAGTTTAATTTGCAAAACTTTGGAGCTCAATCACTAAATAGTAAGTGTGCTAAAAACAAAGTTGCATGCGTTATTATAGAATTTTTGTTAAGAAACACAGTGGAATTTTTTTTGGTCCTACAGAAACATTAATTACACAAAATTATATACACGCCATGAAATATAATTGACTGAGTATTTTTTCTAAGTAAACCCTGTTCCAGCTACTAGCAACCAATACGAATAGATAGAAAATATCAGGTAGTTACAGATTAAATCAATCAAGCAATCATCTTCATATGACATGATGGCTATTCCTTCTGGTGCGGTAGGTAAGCAAGCTGCTTAGATAGAAATTGAATAATGAAGACGAGAGAACCCCACCTTTTGGAACTCTTATCTTGCACTCACAATTACGGCACTCGACGTATGTTTGGCGAGCTCTAAGGCAGTTGAACAACCAGCACTTTATTAGAACTGGCAAATTGGAGTTGAGGATATCATCCAGTAATGCAGCGTGCGACATTGTGTCGAATGTTTTTGATAGGTCAAGTCAGGCAACTAAGATTGTTATAGCACGGGGTTAAGGGTGTCCCTTATATAGGTGTAATTTCTAATTTTTAATTTATCTTTTGGGCCGTTATTTTAATTTGTGCTATTAATAAAAAGGAGTTATTATGTAAAATTTGAGCTCAATCGGACAATATTTCACTATGCCACAAGACTTGCAAAAATTAAATAAAAAAATTGTAAACATTTTCTTTTGTTAAATAACTATTTATCTTAAAAAAAATTTAATCTTAATAAAACAGTTTAATAAGCAAATTTAAAATGCAAATTAAAATATAAATCTTACAAAAACGTTTCAAGGAAATAGTTTTTACTAAACTTGTTTACCATATTTGTTTGTTAATTAAAAGTGAAAATCGAATTTTTACAAAACTCCTCGGCTAAGCTTTCTTTAGTGCATTTTCCACACTGTTTACGTGTGATTTGTGCTACAAGCAATAAGTTTTGTAAATTTTCATCTGATTTTACTCTTCCTAAGTACTCCTATGTTAAAGCCACACCTCTCTCAGCAACATCATTTGTAACTTGTAAACAAGAAAATAATTGTTGTTTGATAGTCTTCCTGTTCATTCCAAAGTGTTGGATCAACATTTAGAAAATTATGTTTCAGTCCGAACCTATCAAAAAGTTTTATTGTATGAGGTGATACAAAGCTACCTAATGTTTGTTGAGGCCAATCATTGATATCATTTGCTGTTAGAGACAATCGTTGAACACCAGAACCTTGGCAACCTTTAAACGAAAAAACTGAGTTGCTTGATTTTTCTTTTTAAAATAATTTTTTCAACGATTTTTTTCTTCTCTGATATTGTCACATTATTATCTAAAATTGCCAAACCAGCCAATTCTTTTGTCAAATACCATAGATGACCTTTAAATTTTTTAATTGCCACATCGGAAACTATTTTATTGATGTTTTTGTATAAGATTAAATCATTCATAAGTTAAAAATCGTTCTTAGGAGCGTTGATTGCATTGGTTTCTAAATTTCTAAACCGATTTCTAAACATGAATATGTTCAGACTGTGAATGCCTCGTGACATGAAACGAGCTTCGCTAATAGCTCCGGGTTTGTAAAATTTGATTCACCTGGGGGAAATTCCTCAAAGAAAGACAAATGTGAGCTCCAATAGCTCTTTGTAATCATCACGACATTATTTCTCCTGAAATATTTTGTCGTAGACATTTTTTTCTATATTTTATAGAATCCTTTTTATTACAGTCCATATTAAACACTTTTACTATAAAAATAACTTAAACGCCACTAAAGTCATACGTAAAATACTTTTTACACTAGATATTAACTTGAACGTTGCGCGTTGTATTGATCTACTGCAATTTTGTGCATGTTTAAACGCGTAAAATATTTATGCAGTCCATCACTTTGGTGTGGACATAGATTATTAGTAGACATAACTATGTTGTTATATTTTTATTATATATTATTATCAGATCCCATAAAATACGTAAAGATACAAAAATAGTCATTTTTTATCAAGTATTTAATAACTTGTCGCTGCCACGAATAATAACAAAGGTAACGGTCAAGATTAAAAGAGTGATGAACGGCTAGATGTTTCTATTGTACCAGTCTATCATTCTTTGGAAACATTAAAAGTTTTTGAGTGTTGCAATAATTAAAATTAAGAGCCATGAAACAAAACCAATCAGACAATTAACATTTTTATGTGTATAATTCGCTAAAGTATTTATTTAGAAAATAAATTACGAATATGAACAACATTAAAAGACTTGTGGCACAGTCAGAAATTGACATATCGAGCTGAATTTTTGATACGACTTATTTAAGAGTATAAGGCACCAATTAAAACAACGGCCCTCGAGCTTTTATAAATTTGAATTTTAAGGGACACCCTAACGGGGTTGTTTTTAGTTCATACCATCACTGATCTAGTTTTGTAGTTTGTGGAACGCGGTGGTTGTACCGGAAGCCATGTTGGTGAATGGTGTGCCGCCAAATTGCATGGTCTAGTCAGCTGAGGGAGCTGAAGTGCTTTAATCAGTTTTGCGACTGATGGAGATCGGTCTGTAAGATTTTCCCTTTTCTTCAGGTTTTCTGCTTTTCAGGTTAACTCTGGGCATTTTCTAGATATTTGGTATCTAGAGTATCTGGAGAGTGTTTAGAGATGCATTGAATGTAGTTGGTGAGGTAGTTTAATCCCTTGGATCCATTGTGTTTCATAATGATGGCTAAGATGCCTTCGGGTCCTATAGTTTCTGATGGCTTAATTTTCCTTATTGCATTCTCAACTTCTTTGGAAAATATGATATCCTCCAGGTTGTCTGCATTAAGTTTACGCGATGTCTTAAAAGTAATCTGGTTTCTTTTTCATGTTTGCTTTGTTGTTCTGTAAACTGTATGTTAAATTTGGTTGGGGTATCATCGAAAGAGATTATGCGCAATTATTTTGAGTTTGTACTTTGTAGAGAATACGTTAGGTCCTTGATGACTTTCCAATGACTTTTACTTGTGCCAAGGCTTGATTTACTCACTAATACTCTACATTTATTTCTTTTATGCTCCATTACCAACTTGTTAATTCTCTTATTCAGATTTGGAATTCCGAAGTCTGCTGGACCTGCCTTGCGGATGTCATCTCTTTGTGTGGCAAGCGCACACGTTTCCTGGGGAAAGTTAGGTTTAACTTTTTGAATTTTACCAGCCGCGATATAGCGAGCGCTAGCTTTTCTTTTTTTCCCCAGAGAGGGCGTCGAGTGGTAAAAATTACTTACTGAATTCAATTTCAATAAAAGTTGTAAAACTATCCCAGTCTGCTTTGTTAAAATTTCTGCTCTCCATTCTGCAATTGGCATTAGTGACATGCTGTCAAGGGAGAAACCTGGAAAAGAGTACGAGTTATTTGTTACCCTTGCAGGTTGGGTTTCGTTAATGACTCCAAAATCGAAGCCATCAATTTAATCAGCCGTTTTCACCTCGGGAATTCATGCTATAGATCATGATGAGCATTCACATCTCCGAGAATTAGACAGTCTTTAGTATAAAATAAATGTCCTATGGACGGTTCATAACATGTATCACAGCTGCTTGCTGGTGGAATATAGATATTGACTAGATTATCTCCGTATTTTATAATAATACCCAGTTGTGTTATAGACCCCGACAATCCAGAGCTTTAGGTTCAACTTCCTTTATATTTGTAGACAAAATTGACTAAAATATATTGAAATTTCATTAAGGTTTTCAGTATTAAAAACGCGTACTGTCCATTTTTTTCTTCTAAAATTGCTTTAAAAATCGATAACTAGAATTCATTTTATGAGAAAGAGAAACCAAGTATTAAAATAATAAAATATCAAATGCTTCGGTTAACCAATCAACTATTACGGTAAAACTCTTAAGACATTTAAATAAATGCCTGATATTATAATTTTGTAGACCTAGATAAAAAACTTCAAAAATCCTTTTAGGTAAAGGGAACCAGAATTGTATGTATTTTCATCAAAACCAAGAATGAAACAAGACTTCGTTTTTGGTCAAAGGAAAAAATGTTGATGAACAATGCAAATTAATTTGAGACGCATTAAAACCTTGAACTAGAAGGGGTTATCGCAGGGCGAGAATATTTAATCTGAAATTTTGTAAAACTGTTGCGTGATTGCTTCTCCTACTTTCAAATTTTTTATCAAACTTTACTTTTAATCGTGTTTTTTTTATATACTTATGTACAAATTTTCTACTTAATTTCAATTATCAAATAACAAGCAATGATCACCCTTTTAACATTTACAACGAAATCAAAAACAAACTATAAATAAACATTTTTTATTTTAATCTTATCATTGTATATATTGTTTTTGTTGTGATTCGTTTACGGTGTCAAAAGATCGACGTTATTATTTGCTTTGGGTCATTTATTACAAAATGGTTCAATAATATTGTAAAATGTAAATCGCAAATTTAAAATAAAAAATGTACATATTTATTTGGTTGTAATATATATTCATTTCGGGCAAATAAATTCATTTCTTATGGTTAGAATTATGTATGAGGAAGAACAATTTTTAACTTTTAAATTTTCAGGCAGTACACTGACTATTGAAGCAACAAACCATTTGATTTAGGACAACAACAAATGCATGTCATGTATGTGTAATAACAATCGTTATCAATAATGACTTACGTACATAAAGTTGACGAAAGACAATGATAAATTTATGATATAATGTAAAGAAAAAATGTTACGTATAACAAAATGGATCGAAAAACTATCACAGAGTTATTTTATCAAACGATTTAAGTAATTTAATTAAAACTATTTTAAGATTCTTGAATTTTATACTAAACCAATGTGTAATAAAAAACTTAGTTTTTTATAATAACTAAAAATATGGATTATTTAACTTATGATTAAATTGCATGACATTTTTGAAATGAGAACAACAAAAATATACCCGCATTTTAATTATAAAAAATATGGAGGGGCTGAAATCTCACAGCTCTGAGATATCAAGACTTCGGTCTGGGTTAAGGATTTTGATATAGTTTTCGGCAAAAAACTTTTATGAGGACATGGTTTTTAGTTTTGGACAGCGATATATATCAAACATAACTCTTTGTTAAAGTACAAGTACTTTTTATCTCTGTTTAAAAATTTATTACAAAACTAACACGAAACATCAATACGTTGCCGGAAAATTATAATCAAAATTCCAAAAATATTGTTAAATTAAATAAAATCAAACTTTTTCAAAATTCCAAAAATATTCGAATAATTAGAATAAAATCAAATATTTAAATTTTTTCTAAATTCCAATAATATTTCAAAAATTCTTAAAAATTCAAACTTTTTCCAAAATTCTAAAAATATTGCAAAAATTATTACAAAATCAAAAATTGAAACTTTTTTCAAAATTCCAAAAATTATAATAATATCAAAAATTAAAAATTTTTCAAAATTCTAAAAATATTTCAAAAATTCTTACACAATCAAAAATTAAAACTTTTGCCGAAATTCTAAAAATATTGCAAAAATTATTACAAAATCAAAAATACAAACTTTTCAAAATTCCAAAAATATTTCAAAACCTATAACAAATTCAAAAATTTCCATGTCCAATTTCATTTTAAATTACATTTACGTCATAAAAACAGCTACATTTTTTTTCCAAAAAATTGGCTAAAAAAATAAATGAAATCGTTTTTTGACACACTTGACATTATTTTTTGACAAACTTATAATGCCATAATTCTCTATAATAATAATTAAATATCATGCCATACAAACTATAAATTTTATTTTTTTCTAAGAAAATTGGGTAAAAAATAAATAAAAACCTTTCTTTTGACACACTTGACAACATATTTTGACAAACTTATAGTGCCATAATTCTCAATAATAATAATAAAATTTCATTTCAAAGAAACAATTTTATTTTTTTCCAAAAAATTGGGTAAAAAACTAAAAAAAAATCTTTTGACACACTTGACAACATTTTTTTGACAAACTTATAATGCCATAATTCTCAATAATAATAATAAAATTTCATTTCAAACAAACCATTTTGTTTTTTCCAAAAAATTGGGTAAAAAAATAAATTAAAATCTCTCTTTTGACACACTTGACAACATTTTTTTGACAAACTTATAATGCCATAATTCTCAATAATAATAATAAAATCTCATTTCAAACAAACAATTAATTTAATTTTTTTTCCAAAAAATTAAGTAAAAAAATAAATAAAAATCTTTCTTTTGACACACTTGACAACATTTTTTTGACAAACTTATAATGCAATAATCTAGTTTTTGATCTCACATACCAATCCCTACCATCAAGATTTCTCCAAATTTAATGTTCCTACTCGTAATCACTTAAAATGAACGTTTTTTAAGCCAAAAATATGAAAATTTGCTATTTTTGACACACATAATGATTTTTTTGACACACTTCCGGTACAGTTATCAAACACAGCTTCCTTTCGGACCTGCCCCTTGTGAATACCTATTTTTAGAAAAAAAAATTTTTGAAATCCCTCCAGCGGTTTTCCCTGCAGCGTAGGTAATGACGGCGGACGGCCGGCCGGCCGGCCGGCCGGCAGACAGACATACATTTTTTTTTTTTTTGCTTTTTTAGAATCAGGAGGTCCTAAAACGTCGAGAAATGTCAAAAAAAGTGGGGGTAAGAATTTGACTTTGAGCTCATGAATGTAATACTTAGGTCTTTCAGACCGAAGTAATTAGGTCTTTCAGACCGAAGTAATATATTTTTAGTCAAATATGTCTATTTTTTGTAAGTTAAAGTACGCGGTATACAATTGAACTTTTTTTTTGAATAACGATCGAAAAAAATGAACTTTTAAATAAATAATAGTTTTTGAAATAAGATTGGTGGGCGAAAGTTCAAGTTTAAGGAATACAAATTAATTATATATTAATTAACCCTGTGACAGACATTGTTATATAATTGAAAGTTTATTGTAATTTGTATATGAATCTTTGTGTAACTTTTAAATAAATTTATTCATAAAATTTATTTGAATATTTTGAGTACTATGCAGGTACTACGTAGGAAATAATGTTAGTACTCATTTATACAGTTTTGTTCCTTATTCATTAGCTATATCTAATCCTACTGGTGAAACAATCAAAAGAAGCATATCTTACTTTTCGTTTCGAAATTGAAATGGTTTTTACTATTGATATAAATAATAACTGTTAAGTTATTTATTTGTGAATTTTATTTATATTTTATACTACAATAAAATAAACAATGATAATATCGATTTTCGTTTAATAATTTTATTGTATTTCAGCAAAAGCGGCTAGGCAATTTTAGGCGTTTTTATGTGTGTATATTCCAACAAAACTAAATTAATTGATTTTAGGTTTTAATATTCCTGAATATCATAAATTTAAAATTTTGAATGAATTGTGTGTGGTGTGTCAAATAGAGTATCGTATATGTATTTCAACTCCAATATTGATTGAAATATTTTGTGTTTATTAAATAGTGTGTGTAACGCTGTCATAAATGTAAACGACGACCTAGAAATTGGGGTGACAAAAATTTGGTCAATTTCAATTCCACCAAAACACAGCTCGCAGATGCGAATATTTTTTTTTAATAAAAAGTGCTGTGTGGTAGGCATTACAATATGTGTCATAACAAAAGATAAGAACCTTTTAAGACCTAGGTTCCACAACAACTTGCGTTCTGATGTGTTGAATTTTTTTTTTGTTTTTCGTTTTTTTTTTTCATATTTTTTTAAAGAATGGATAAATAAACAATAAATCCTACCACATACAAAATATGACATAGGTCAATATTTCATAATAGGCTAGAGAAAATAAATATAAAATAGATGAGATCGCTGTCCGGGCCAGATCAGGAAAAACAGGGCTTGCCTTATTAGTGAAATCAGGCATGATTTCTGCGGGGCCAGATGCAAATACCATTTTAGAACTTACCTTATTATACCCTGATCCGACCCGAATCATAATAAGGTTTGAACAAAATGTTAGCCTGGATGTTACGCACTGTTTTCCTCAATGATTAAAGTGCACAAATAGAGTTATATGAAGACTCATATATTCGAGCAAGCAATAATGTGACATCATCAAGGAATATTCCTTAACCAAGATTGAGGTTAGGGTGACCGCTTGGGAACATCATCAAAAAATATATTTTAATTACGTTGAAACAAGAACAACCACCCTCTTCCTATGCTAGTATACCTTTTATCCAGCAACCCTGGAACTGGCTAGGATTCCATGGACCAATCACTCATCAATCCCAAATTCAAAATAATTAAAGAAACGTATACTTGAAATGAAAAACAAACCAGAAACAGAAAAATCAAATATCGACTCTATGATATCGTACCCGGATACGAGTAGAAAACTGAAACGTCAGAAATCTAACAGTATCATCGAAATTAGAACAAGTTGAGATACTAAGACTCAGAGAAGTAAGATGGACAACAACGGAGATCTAACAACGAGTAAAGGAAACTACATGATGTTCTCTGGTAAATTCAACACACATGAACAAGGCGTAACAATATTAAAAGCGGCTAACGCAAGGAAAGCACTTCTCGAATGGAAACCAATCAGTAGCAGAAATATAACAGCAATGCCAATCAAAAAGTAGAAATACAACTATTAAAACAGAAATACAACTATCACAAAGGATGAATTCTACGAACAGCTTAAAGCACTAACAGCTAGTGCACATCGAAGTGAAATTAAAATAGTACAAGTGTGATTTCAATGCCAAAATTGGAACCGACAATACTGAGATGACGTCAGTCATAAGCGAACGGGCACTAAAATTAACACGTAACAATAATGGAGACAGGCTGATCGATTGTTGTGTCAGCTATTTGTAGGAGGCACCAAGGCACACCCACATAAGAAAATACATAAATTTACTTTGACATCGGTGCAAAAATTATCTAGCAATTAACCTTAATGGAGTAATAGCAAATTTTAATGACATTCGATGGGAAGGTCGAGAAAATTCAATCATTAAACTAACCAATTAATAACTATAAACGAAACAGACGATTCCTATGAATTTTAATTGGTAGAATTTTAGTTTTAACGTAAAGATCGTCTAGTACCATTAGGCGACAATCGTGTGCCATTAGGCGATAATCAGTTGCAGTAGTCTTTGCCACTATATTTGAATCAGGTGTGAAAACAAGACGTGTTCTGAATAATTGACAATCGATTGTAATTTGTAACTACTTCAAAACGTGTTACGTAAAACATCAAAAATCAACCAAAACAACCAATGCAAAATTTATATTTTCCTAAATTGTGATAAATTTGATAAAATCGAACGTCGAGAGAAAGGGGAAGGGAGAGAAAAAGAATAAGACAACGGGTTTGTAGTGAGTAGTGACGAATGCGGTGCTAATCTGTCGATTTTATAATTTAAATTCACGTTGCGACAATACGTTGGAACTTTTGAAAAGTCGAGTGGAACTTAGATTGCTCAAGCATAGTGTCGTTCTTGGGTCAGAATACCACTGAATTGGTTTTGAATTCTGTGCAAAGCGATGGGCTGTAGAGAACCCATGTTCGTGTGGCTATAAATTGCAATACTTTGTTAGAACTGAGCAGTAGTGCAAGCAGTTTTGCGATCGATGAAATGGTGGAGTCGGTCTGTACGATTTTCCTTTTTCTTCAGGATTGCTAAGTTTTAAGATTATTATTATTTACTGTTCTTCTTTACATTAGAGTTTACAAGAAAACAAGGAAGCTTACAATTTAGATTATAGATCTAGATAGTTACACAACAAAATAAAGAGGGGTCTGATTCTGACCATTTTTTCCAATTGTTAGGTATCTGAAGAGTAGAGTTGTAATGAGCTTAGTATTGAAGTAATTACACTGAGAAAAAAAACATGTTTGGACATATTTGCGACCAATATATACATGTTTCAGTAAACCTTAATATGGTTAAATTTTGATTTTTAAACATAATAGTTTAATTATATTACAATAATATGTTTATTTTAACTATATTAAACTTCTCACAAATATGGCATGTTTAAAAAATCTACCTAAATTATGGTTACTAGAATTATGATTCTTAGAAACATATAATTGTAAACAAATTTGGTTTCGAACAAAACTAATTATTATTTTAGATTTTTGAGATCAATTAAACTCAAGTAAGTAAAGAAGTAATTGGAATTTTTTCAATTCAAAGGTATGGTTTTTGAAGTTTTTCAGAAAAAAACTCCAATTCAGATTTTTCGTGTTTCGGATCGGATTCGAACCTACCCTCGTCAGTGCTCGGCTCGAATCCTTGGGCAGACACGCTATCGATTACGCCGTTGAGGCGATGACAATTTCAAAGTTGAAACTTCTTCATCACTTATTTATTTTACTTAAGTTGAATTTTTCCACTGTCATTAGACTCCGTATTATGGAAATGTTTTTACATTAAATGGGATTTTAATTATTATTGTTACAAACATTCCTTATCTTGCTATAGTAAAATTAACTATAGTATGATGCCAAATAACATATGTTGTCTTTAAAGTTCTATTTAAACATGATTATGTTTAATATGATTGCTATGCAAATAATAAAATATATTTAAATATAAATGAAATTTTTGGTTCTTTAATTTTTTCAGATACATATTTAAAATTGAAAAATATAACTTTTATTTGAACTTATATCAATTTATTATCTAACCGTATAAAAGATAACATATTAAATGACATTTCATGGAAGGACATATATGCATTTGTTTGCCATTATTATTTATTGTTCAGAATTTATTTTGAATACCATTTTTGAATTTGTTTAAGAACATAGAAAATAACACTAACGTTGAATTCTAACATATTATGTTTAGTATTCATAATCAAACATATTATGTTTCGTATTCTTAATCAAATATATTATGTTTGAATAAGATTTCCAAACATGTTGTTTTTGTTACGACCATAAATATAATGGACACAAAAATATAATGTTTGAAAAGCGAACATGCATATGTATACATGTAAATGTATATGTACTCTTAGCCAAACATAACATGTTTAGAAGAGATCTAAACAACTTGCTCAGTTCATTTAGTTTCGTACGTTTGTTGAGTTTAGTACTTTTTTTCGTGTGTTATTTTTTATCGTTATTGGGAAATATGAATTTAAGTCAGTAAATTTAATTAAAATAAAAAAATTATTGCATTTAAATATATCTATTTACATAAAATAAAAAACCATTTCCTTATTTTTGTGTAAAAATAATAAGACTACAGGGTCATTCCATTTTAAAGTCAACCTTCAAGCTAAAGTTTTTTTTCTTCACAAAACTGTAACTGTGACCTATAATTTTTTTTTCATATATTTTACTATAAGATATGGCAACAACTGTGAAAATTCCAATATTGTTATTTTGTTTAGATAGCAATTAAGCGCATGGTTGTGAAAAAGGCTTAATATACGAATTAAAATATATCTACAAAGAATATAGCATAGCACAAATTTAATAAACCGAATTGTTTTAGACTTTTTATTTTCTGAAAGCTAAAGTTTGGAGTGTCTGAATTGGACTGCTTTGAATTCCAAATAAATGAGGTATGCATTCTAAATACATGAACTCTTTTGTGTTACGTTAGTCACGTTACGTTAGTCACACATCATTTAAATCAAAAGCGTCAATTTATGAAAAACTAACAAATTTTTTAAAAAGTTATTGGCTTTTTTAAAAAATACATTAATTACATTGAAGAAACTTATCAATAAATTTTATGTACATTTTCAACATCTAGAGAATTTTGGTTCATAATTTAGGTGTTAATTTAATGGTATAAAAAATGTTACGTTAGTCACATTTACATTTTTATTTAAAAAATATCTAAAAAAATTTAATTTAAATAAAAAAGCTTTCTGATTTAGATAAATAAACTAGATTTACATTTTAAAAAGTCAACAAGTGCTTAAAATAATCTTTACTATTTTAGTTATAAGGAAACAAAGTTATGAATTTCGGTATAAATGTTACGTTAGTCACTTTGGAATGACCCTACATTAAAATAATAAATAAACTTAAAAAAAAAAAAATAGAACCGACTTCAGAAAAAACCAGAGGCACAAAAAAGTGAAAAATAACTCAATTGTTGCTTTTAGAAACAAAAACACGTTACATTTTGATTAATTTAATTTAATTATACTTACTATAGACAAACAAATTACGCTATTAAACGCAGTTACTATATTAAAACAAATTATTATAGTTATTATAGTTGTTATAATAGTTATTATATTTTAAAAATTATTTTTAGTACAAAACTGTTGGAAATCGGTGCCAAGCCCGAGACATATTAGTCGGTTTTTCATCAATGTGCCACCGACTTCGAACAGTTTTGTACTACAAATAACTTTTAAAATATAATAACTATTATAACAACTATAATAATTATAATAAAACGTAACTATTTTAATATAATAACTTTGTTTATTAGCGTAATTTTTTTGTCTAAAGTAAGGTATAATTAAACTAAATTAATCAAAATGTAACGTATTTTTGTTTCTAAAAGCAACAATTGAGTTATTTTTCACTTTTTTGTGCCTCTTTTGTTTTTTCTGAAGTCGGTTCTATTTTTTTTTTAAAAGCTTTTTATTTTTTTATTTTTAGTGTAGTCATAAAGCAAATGTCGGCTAGAAAGCGTTCTAAAAGTAATAACTTCAAATGCCAGAAAAACTTTCATCAGTGACAATCTATTAATTATGGTTTTGCGATTTTTGGCACAAACGGCATACATATTTCCCGTCATAGAAAATTATTTACGATAACTTCGACAAGTAAAGCAATATAATACTGCCCACAACACCCAAACAGAATAATATGTTTTGACGAAATCAACGAAAATGCATAAAAAATATGGTTTTTTCCAATTTTCTGAATAACGGTATTTTTCACATCATAAAAAAAATTATGGGACCCCCTCGGAATAAACCCAAACAGAATACAATTTAAATCATCCAAATCGAACGAGCCGTTTTTGTGAAATTGCATACATAAAAAAAAAACCCACAATGAAACACAGAACCTCCTTCTTTTTTGAAGTCGGTTAAAAATAGAAGAAATAGAAAGAAATAAGAAGAAATTAAAATAATAAAAATAAGAAGAGTATAGTTATTCCACATATAATATGCTTGCGCTAAATATAATTTTTTTAAATAATATGTTTGATAGAACCTTATAATGTTTCTAAAGTATAGTTGCGGTAAACATAATATATTAACACTAAACATATTATGTTAAAACAATATGATTGACGGCAAAATAGTATGGTTACTGATTATGTTTTATTTGATCTTATTATGTTTATAGTAAACACAATAACAATGGTTCAAGTAAACATGTTACATGTTTGTCATTGTCTAAACATGTACATGTTACCAGCAGAATATGTTTGGGGTAACCACATTAATTTTCTCAGTGTAGAACCCTTAAGTTCAATTCGTTTGAGCATGATGGCGGTGATGCCATTGAGTCCAATGTCTTTTGATCTCTTAATTTTTGTTATTGCATTCTCAAATTCTTTGGAAAATATTATATCCTCTAAGTTATCAGCAGTTTGCGGAGATGTCTTAACACTGATCTGGATTCGTTCTCCTATTAACGTAGTTTTTCGGAATGCTGTATTCTGTTGCGCATTTTTACGATTTCCAATTATTTCTTTTGCGTTCGATTACTAAACTCTTAATTTGCTTAGGTTCTAGAGTTAGCTGAATCTGTCTTGCGAATGTCATCTCTTTGGATGGCTTGCGCCATCCAAACGGAATGTTTGGAATAAAAAATTTGAATTCTATTGCTTGGGATGTGCGATTAAAAAAATTTCTGATTTCCGTAATTACTAATTTTTGCAGTTTATTTAAAATCCGTAACTAAAAGCACGTGTTTGAGAAATTTAAAGTAAATTAAATGGGAAAATAAACATTGACAAAATAGTTGCGCTACTATTTCTATTTTTTTCTTATCTATTATATATTTCTGTAAAAGGAAAATAGTAATAAAATTATTTCATAAAAAACTAATTTTTGCTTTATAAAAAATTCTACATAAAACATGTGCGATTTAAATAACCAACAGGAAAAGAAGACAGGTGTGATTTTTGATTAATAAAAAATACTAATAAAACATTAATTTTGATTTACATTAAATTTTATTATAGAAGGAATGAAAGCACTTAAAAACAGAGCCACAATGTACATTGTACATAATTTAAATTTCACCAACCATTTAGATAAGATATGGTACGAACTGCATTTAGCTAGAAACGGAACCGATACAAAAAAAAGCTATAATTATTTTATTTTAAATTAATGTAAAACTTACTAATAAATTTTAAGTTCATTAACAAAATCTTTTCTTTGGAAATATTTGCACGTGGGAATCAAACAAAAGTCAACAATTTCTTTATTAGCCAATTCTTTTTGTTTAAATTAGCCCCAATACTACAATTTTTTGGAATAATAAAAACTGTTTGTTTTTTACCGTAAATGTTTATCTATACGTTATAGAACGATATGAATTTTTAGCATCTACATTTAAAAAAGTATGTATCAAAATATTTATTACCAACATATAAATCAAACTAAACTATCAGGAAATTTATGTGATATTATATTAATATACTGTATTACCATAACCTCATGGTTTATGATGCTGATATATACATACACAAACATTTTAATATATGAAGAATTATTCAATCGAAACCCGATAAATAAAAAACATAGCCCAAAATTTCATGATTTATTTATTTTTGATCAATGATATATATTCATTCATATAGTATATATATTTTGAAGATAAAATTCTAATGTTCCTAAAAATCAAAACTGTAAATAAAAAATAATCTATCGAAATGCAAGAAAATGGTTGATAGAAAGATGAGTCATCATATCTATAAAATATTTCACAAACCTCGATTAAATATTTTATTGTTTGTGGACAGGATTTCAGAATTAAACTGGTTACGCTAATATTTTATCCCCTATTTAAATATAGTAGAAATTATTTCCTCTAGCTGGAGGCTGATATATCGATGCAGCAGTTATTTTTTTAGTTTCCACCATTTATTAAATTTATTGTGAACACACGAAATGCAAAACAATCTCCGGCAAACATTACGTGGGGAGTAAAAATAATTTTTGTTTTCTTTAGTATTATCAATCATACACGTATAAAAATCTAGTAACTAACCTTGTTACAAGGATATGAACAATGATCGCTTTGTCATGGATAAAATTGATACAATTGAATCAACATTCACCTAGTAATTCACTCGTTAGAATTTCATTCGCAAGAATTTTTTAATTTCGTTCCTATTCGTAAGAGTGATAGTTTTATTTTTTGTATTTCACTTTTGCAGAAAAAGAAAGTTAGTATTTTTTCGTCATCCTTTTTATTTATTTTTATAATAATACCAGAATAATTGAAAAATACTAAATTCAGACAAATAATTTAGTTTAAAACGAAGGCAAACAGCAAATGTAAAACAAAAATTAAGTGTGCGAGCATTTGAAAGAATATACTGGGCAACGAAAGCCGACATTCTATGTCCACGCGAATGGATTTTAGGAAAACCTCAATATCAGAACGAAAATTCATTTACGGGAATTGGGAGAAAGGATAACCCTGTATTTCGATAAAAAAAAATTTGTTATTAACTCTGTACACTCGTCTCAGCTTATATCGGAATCGTTTCAAGAACGACCTCGGTAACACTCTCAGACTACGATTTAAAAATGGGAACCTAGAACGTGCTAGGCCTAAGAAGACCAGAAGATCTAAAAAACATAAAACCCAAGCCAATAGATAAATACTGGATATAGTGGCATTACGAGAGTTATAATGGTTAAACAGTGAAATTTATGAAACATCGGAAGGAAAATCAAATGACGGAAGAACGGAAAATCAAATCGTTCATCTCATGAGCTCTAAGAGAAAATCTGCAAGTGTAACTGACGCTGGATTATACAGATATGCTGATAACACTGACATAAAAGAGATCAAAAAATTATGTTGCAAAACATAAAAGTACATGCCATTTCTCCAGAGATCCCATTAAATATACAAGATGAGTAGCAAACGTAAAATAGTAATCGAGACTCTTGTCTGAAAGAACAATTGAAAATAAGGATTTATCCGTAATAAATCAAACCTTTTACTATCTGAGATTAAACCTTTGAAAGAGATTCAAGAATGCTGGTATTGCCGAGCCCTGCTGGTCGATTGTCGATAAAAATTCGTCATGGAAGTATGTCACAATTTGAGACCAATATTTCATAAAATTGCGATCGTTGAAGAAAGAAACTCATTTCCTGGTAAGAATGAGCTAAAGGATCAAACCTGGGCCAAGCCCGCACCACAGCTTTTAATGTTTGGGTCAGGCTTAACATTTTCAAACGGCCCGAGCCTCAACCGAGTTTGGACTTATGCCCTGGGACCAAGTCTGGCATAAAAGACTTGAACCAGGTCTTCCAAGCTTATTTTTTCTCAGACGTCCTTTAAATGTGTGGAAAGAGGTTGCGGAAAGAGTAACATAAATAAAAATAAAGATAAACATAATTGTATACAATGCATTAGACTGGTGAATAACGCATAATATAATAAACTGAATCTTGGTTCAGTCTAGGCATCTACAACTGACTCAGACTGAAACCAAAGTTAACTAGCCGAAGTTTGGCACGCCAAATGGGCCCGAGTTAGTTCGTTGTTTAATATGGAAAAGTCCTACCCGGGTTATAATACTAAATTCATTGATTATATCAATGATATGAACTTAATATGAAAGTTTATATCATTGGGGGCAACATAGTCCCAACTAACAGACTATGTAGGTGAACTGAACCTCCCATTTTAGAATCATTTACAAAACAAATGTTGTGCTGAATTGTACTGCATCGCAAATTTAGCAATCCCATAAAAAAAAATTGATATACTAATGAAAATTTTGGGATAAATTTTGGCTTCGAAAAACGAAAACACAAAAATTGTGCTACATTGTACTGGATTGCAAATTTAGTTATTGGTAGACTAATTGTGGAATTTGGTAGACTAATTTAAATTTTGGGTAAAAAGTTAGTCCTGATATTTTGGAAAAATGAAAACACAAAAGTTTTAATGGATGTTTTGTGTTATGCTATGCATCGCAGTCGCAAATCTAGTTAGCAGTTAAAGTTGGTAGACTAAATAATTTATCAGACTAATTAAAATTAAATGTTAGCTTTGTCATTATGTGATCTAACCAATCTCAGCAGGATGAACTTTAAAGACATTTGTGGCTTCTTGCGAATGGTTGCCGAAGAAAAACTCCTTGAACAGCAAGCTCCTTTCATGTCATTATCATAGATCGCTTGTTTCTATACCTCGTCTAACAACGGACTTTCTAACCTAACTCAACCTCACCTTGCCGGTTTTGAAAACCGAAAAAAACAAAACATGAGTAGAAATTTTACATCAAAACTGCAAACAAATCTGCAAATTTGTTTCTTAGTTAGTTAGTCCTGATATTTTGGAAAAATGAAAACACAAAAGTTTTAATGAATGTTTTGTGTTATGCTATGCATCGCAGTCGCAAATCTAGTTAGCAGTTAAAGTTGGTAGACCAAATAATTTATCAGACTAATCAAAATTAAATGTTAGCTTTGTCATTATGTGATCTAACCAATCTCAGCAGGATGAACTTTAAAGACATTTGTGGCTTCTTGCGAATGGTTGCCGAAGAAAAATTCCTTGAACAGCAAGCTCCTTTCATGTCATTATTATAGATCGGTTGTTTCTATACCTCGTCTAACAACGGACTTTCTAACCTAACTCAACCTCGCCTTGCCGGTTTTGAAAACCGAAAAAAACAAAACATGAGTAGAAATTTTACATCAAAACTGCAAACAAATCTGCAAATTTGTTTCTTAGAGATAACGAAATTTTCGAAACACCATATATCAGTACAACACTAGCATAATAGAACACAACTTGTATTTTCATTTTTCAAGCACGATGAACTTAAACGCTCAAAATTGAAAAATTCTGCCAATTTTCTTATGGAGGATGAAATCGATCTTCGAGCTTTGTAAAGCGGAACATTGAAACACACACAGCACTAGCCCAATTCAGTACAGCTTTTGTTTTTATGCAATCAAACTTGGAGGCGCCAAGTTAACGGACTACTGCTTAATTTTATTTTTTAACTGATAACTTGAGAAATCGCATTATTTACTCGAAAGCCCCAATGAGAAGTAATTTTTCTCAACCTAGGTCAATAATAACAAAAAATTGCTAGGTTAAATATGACAAATTTTCTTTTATTACTTCGGTCTGAAAGACCTAAGTATTACATTCTCGAGCCAAAAGTGAAATTCGTACCCCCACTTTTTTGGCATTTCTCGACGTTTTAGGACCTACTGATTCTAAAAAAGCAAAAAAATGTATATCTGCATACCGGCCGGCACGCACAACCGACGAAATCTAGAAAACCGCTGGAGGGATTTCAAAATTTTTTTCTAAAAATAGGTATACTCAATGGGAAGAGCCGAAAGGACGATGTGTGTCAAAACAAGGAAATTTGCATATGTTTTGCTTAAAAAACGTTCATTTTAAGTGATTACGAATAGGAACATTGAATTTGAAGAAATCTTGATGGACGGGATTAGTATGTGAGACCAAAAACTAGATTATTGCATTATAAGTTTGACAAAAAAATATTGTCAAGTGTGCCAAAAGAATGATTTTCATTTTTTTTACTCAATTTTTTGGAAAAAAATGAAATTAATTATTTGTTTGACATGAAATTTAATCGAACATAAAATTTTTGATTTTGTTATGATTTTTGGAAATCTGAAAAAAGTGTATTTTTGATTTTGTAAGAATTTTCGGAATATTTTTAGAAAATGACTAATATTAAAATCTAATCAAAGCAAATATGATAATTAGTGTTAGTAGTTAAAAACCTTCTATATATACCTCGGTTGAGAAGACTAATATAGACCTCGAACATTATATCCCTCGGCGCTACGCTCCTCAGGATCTAAAAGTTCTCGGTCAATAATAGCTTACTTCTCAACCTTGTTATATAATGTACTATTTCATGTTTTTCAACGGCTAAAAATAATAATCTTTTTATAAAGAGTTGTCTAAATAGCAAATAAGTGGGGGTTGAACTCATAATAGGTCCCATTGAAACCCTCGGTAGATGTAATCAGCCTATAGTCATTAACCATATTTACTGCGATTGAGAACTAAAGTTTCACATCTCAAACTCGACTAAATGCTCTTTTTATTCTATACAAATCTGAACCGCAGGATAAAAGATTAATATTTAATAGGCTTTAAATAGATAAATTTCTTATTCTTTGTATGTTGGTGTGAAACTTATTTGCAGTAGATTGTAAGCCAAGGGAACAGAACCGCTTCGATCAGTTTTACGATCGATGACAGAATGGGAATCGCCCAGTGAGATTTAAATGTTTCCATAAGTTCTCAAGTTTTTCCATATGGTGCTGATGTTGGCCGTTTTCTAGATACTTGCATGACCATGGTCATTGGAGATGTGTTGAACGTTGCCTTTACTCTATCCTAGTCTTATGATTTTGTAATAATCACACATACAATCTAACATTGAATTTGGTTTCTTGAAGAGCTAAAACCGCGACTAGAATATTCTTATCGCACAAATTGTTTAAATTATCATCGATTTTGTTTATAAGTCTTTGCAATATAGTTGCATCATTCGCAATATGTTTTTTTTAAAGAAAATATGTTATGGAATAGGAATTACAATATGGTCACATCAACAGATAAATACCTATAAAAACCTAGGTCGCGTAATGGTCGCCAATTTTTTTTGTTGTGTGTTTTTTAAGAATGTACGTACAACTAAATTCTATCACATAATAAATTAGGAAGAACATAGATCAATATTTCAATCAACTGCGAAATTGTGTTGCTAGATTTGCTAGACGCATGACAATAAGGTGATATATACATTTCGTCACTGTTATGCCAGAGTCACGAATGTGCAAAATTGTAGATTTGAGACAACTGCATTTTAAAATTTGCAAACGCTACTAAAATTCAGTTTTTTGTTGTTTTTTATTATTCCAGCGAATTGAATAAAAAATTTGCTGGAATAATAAAAAACAACAAAAAATCTGAATTTTAGTAGCGTTTGCAAACTTTAAAATGCAATTATCTCAAAACTACAATTTTGCACATTCGTGACTCTGGCATAACAGTGACGATATATAGTTTGAAGTTTATTGCTTATGCCTTATATGAAGTACGACCTGAGGAGTTTTTGAGCTGACATCATTTTTTACAATTGTTGCTCTGGTGAAATCTCTTGTTTGCCCATAAAATTTGTTTTATCCTGAACAGTGCCATGTTATCATTGGTCCAGGATTTTTTCCAATTCATTACCAGTGTAATGATAACTGCTACTCGCTTGGAGTTTCAGTCATTCTCCTAGTACAGAAAATAGCAATGGCATTTTTGTTAGCTAGAAGTGTGACATTTTATCTTACAAGAGTGTAATTTTTATTATTTTAGACTTGCCACTTTGGCAAATTTATGGTTAAAAATGCTAGCTATTCGCGTGATTTAATCACAAATAACAATTATGTAAGTAAATAAGTGTTCAAAAAAATATAATAAAAATGCTGTACAGACGAAGGCCAAGTGTTAGATTAAACTTCCAAAACAATGGTAAGAACAAATTTTATAAACAAAATACATACTCAAAATGTTGGGAATAAAGTTCTTGTTAGAGCTAGACGCTACCCTAGGACAATATTATCCGACCTAAGCAACCAAGTATAATTTTGCTAACTACTTGCAATATGTATACATGTATACAGTTGGCTACTACTAATGTATATGTACACAGTTGGCTCCTACTAATTTTATTTGTGAAATGTTGATGTGAGACATGATAATTTTTTAATTAATTATCATTTTTGGAGAAGCATCCAAATCTAGTAGATTGACTTTAATCCAGTATACATTCTTTTATAAAAGATTGTCATTATTTAGTGAGTTTTTGGCCATTAATGTATAAATTAGGGATTGCGATCCCGGGATCCCGACCCAGTTATATGATCCCGCAATCCCGGGATAAATGAAAGAAAATCCTGGGATTACGGGATTGTCATATTTGCCGTAATTAATCAAGGAAAACACGGAATCCTGTTATCAAGTGTTGTTGATTTGCAATTTTTTATTTTTAGTCATATGCAATGAGATCATATACCATTAGCAATAGTAATGAGATAACACTTGTCAAGATTTGTATCATAGGGGTACTAGCGGATAAACTCTATTCAGTCAACGGTAGCACCTTTAATCGTGTTCCACTCTATCATGAAATATTGGCCTATGTCCTTGCAGCTCTTCAGGTTGTACTGAGTAAGCTAGAAAATGAAAGCAACAAATTAGTTCGTGAGTCGACTGTCTCAATAACTATCATAAAAGCAAGGAGAACCGAAACATTTTGAATATTTAAGTATTTGCAGAATGGAAACTCCTGCTTTTGTTGATAATACCTCGAACATATTTACTGTTCCAAGTTGAACCTACATAAAAGGTTTTATTGAAGATTGTTTAACGTCGCATTAGCCGCAACAGCAGACGTGTGATCTGAAACGGGTGATCAAACTACTCACACTGCTACATCATCGAACACAGATTACAACGAAAATGTAACTACGGTTGTGGTTCCAGTCGATTTAGTAGGGAAAATCAATTTGGAAGATGAACTGTAGCGAAGTTTAATTTGTGCTTAATACCTATACAAAACCTTTTTGGTCAGAATGCAACAAGATGAAATGTTAAACTGGTCACTGAAATTTGTAGAAAAATGAACATATTTAAGGAAAGCCGTCATAGAGGACTCCATTTGCAGTGAATGTATAATAATTTATTGACCATTCCACCATGAAGTGTGGAATCGGTACGGGCTTTTTTAACCGTCGGAAATATTATTTCCAAATTAACAAAATCCTATTTCTTAAATCATTCGAAAATGTATGGTAATGGTTTTTCTTTGTCATATATTAAAGTTTTATTTTGGTTATTCAATTTTTATTTTTTTTTAAGAAGTTAAATTAGTAAGTTAATTTTTTAGTATGATTATTCTTTTCGACACTAAAAAATGAATAATCTAAAATTGTGTTTTTTAGGGTTCCGTTTTTTATACGGAACACTATTGGTGAGAGTAAAACGAGTTTTTCACATTATATCGATTATCTCGTAAAATATAAATGCTATGGACTTGAAATTTGAGGTGCGTATAAAACTAATCTGTCCACATGAAATGACGGATACAAATAAAACTAAAGTGGTTTTCGTTTGGTTTACAGGGGTACGATGTGAGACCTTTGAGAAAATATATTTTTTTATAGATTCAAGTAGGGTATCATATGAAAGGGCTTCATTTCAGTATTCCTTTAAAATTTATTTTGGAATTTTACACCTCACCATTTTTTGTATAATTTGGAATAATGACGTTTTTTTCGCGTTTTCTCACCTCGATTAGCTCCGAACCTAACTGATCGAAAATTTTCAAATGTATATGGAATGATAGAAAAATTAGTACGTTTTTAATAAAAAATATAAAAAAGTGTCATATTCTCATACTTAGATTTATTAAGGTGGTGGATATGAGGAGGGGTAAAATCACTATTTAAAATGGGGTCAAGTGGGGTGTCATTTGTAAGAGCACTTTATTTAGAAAACATAGCAATTTTTTTTAGAATTTTGCAATGCACAGTTTTTGAGTTATTTTCAAAAAAGTGCAACTTTCAGACTGTCCTCCCCCCCCCCCTACGTTTCGACACTGATTGACAGAAACATTTGAAAAAATTCACAGAGCTAGGAAATTTGGTAAATTTTGTATGAAAATTATAGAGAGGTCTCAAATAATTATATTTCTGTGTGTTTAGGGGACCGGTGTAAAGAAGGTAAAAAAAAATTTTTTTGACCCAAGCGAGTGGGGTGTCATTTGAAAGAGCACTTAATTTAAAATTTGTTGCAATTTTTTTTAGAATTTTGCGGTGCACAACAGTTTTTGAGTTATGGAAAAAAAAAGGGAAAAATCCAGACCGTTCCCCCCCTTTCGTTTCGACACTGATTGACAGAAAAATTTGAAAAAATTCACAGAGCTAGGAAATTTAGTAAATTTTGTATAAAAATTATAGAGAGGTCTCAAATAATTATATTTCTGTGTGTTAAGGGGATGGGTGTAAAGAGAGTAAAAAAAAAAATTTTGACCCAAGCGAGTGGGGTGTCATTTGAAAGAACACCTAATTTAAAATTTTTTGCAATTTTTTTTAGAATTTTGCGGTCTTTAGTTTTTGAGTTATGGACCAAAAAGTGCAAAATTCAGACCGTTCCCCGCCCTACGATTCGACACTGATTGACAGAAAAATTTGAAAAAATTCACAGAGCTAGGAAATTTGGTAAATTTTATATGAAAACTATAGCGAAGTCTCAAATAATTAAATATCTGTCTTTAGGGGACCGGTGTAAAGAGGGTAAAAAAAACCTTTTTTGACCCAAGCGAGTGAGATGTCATTTAAAAGAACATCTAATTTATAAATCATTGCATTTGTTTTTAAAATTTTGTGATGTAAAGTTTTTGAGTTATTATCAAAAAAGTGCAAAATTCAGATCGTTTCGCTCCCTACGTTTCGACGATGATTGACAGAAAAATTTGAAAAAATTCGCAGAGACAGGAACATTTTTAAATTTTGAATGAGAATCATAGCAAAGTCTCAAATAACTATATTTCTGTGTGTTTAGGGGATGGGTGTGGGGAGAGTAAAAATCCACTTTTGACCCAAGCGAATGGGGTGTCATATGAAGGAGCACTTAATTTAAGAAACATTACAATTTTTTAGAACTTAGCGGTGGTGCACAGTTTTTGTGTTATTGAAAAAAAATATTTTTAGTATGTAGCCTCTCCACCCCCCCTAAATTTCAACACTTGATTGACCGAAAAAAATAATCAAATTTAAACCATTTACAAGCTGGTGAATCTTTCTTGAGTTACCATAAACATCTATGGATGAGATTTAACCTAATGTAACATTTTTTGTGTTATTTTTGATCAATGTGGATTTGATTGTAATTTACTATTGACATTTACGATTAAACATTAATTATTTTGTTATTCGTCTATGGTCTGGAAATATAAGGACATTACAACACAACTTTTTGTCAATAGTTTTTGATATTGTGTTCTTTTACATTTTTACATTCACGGAACCCTTGACGAGCGAATTTTATCCGCACTTGTCTGACTTTTTTTTTCATAATTATTCATGGTTTTTCATACAAATTTTAAATCTCGGGATCCCGTGAATCCCGGAATTTGAAATTTATGAGTCCCGTAGTCCCGGGATTCATAAAAAACCACGGGATTGCAATTCCTAGTATAAGTACAAAACTTATCCTTAGACCTTAACCAACTTCAACAAATTTTGAAATATCAGCTTTTAATAAAATTTGAGCTGCAGGCCTGAACTCCTTCATGGTATGCCGGTTATACTTGGTATATCAATTTAAATCTAAAGTTGATTTGCTTGACATTGTCATGTTTAAAGTTCATGTGAAATTAATTCTGTCACTAATAATTACCATTAAACAGAGCTATACTCGTTACACATAAATACGTATATGCTTGTATATTTTTAGTTTTATTTGTTTTAAATCTTATTTATAAATACTTAGCCGACAAGTTTATTTATACTTAACGTAATAGTAAGTAAATTATATTCCATTATACATAATTGTATATTGTTCAACATAAATATATTTATAGTAAAAAAATACACCAGACTTAACAAAGCCAGCTAAGAAAACTCCCATCTGTGGTGACCATATGCCATACAAAAACGAAATTCACATTACTCTGAGGTATGTCCCAATTTCCGATTACGCAATTCACGTGATTCAATATGACCTTTGTTAACAGAAATTGTTGGAATCCAATGGTGCTCAAACCTGGACTATAAAATTGTGGAATTGGAAACAAAAAATGAGCCTTCGAATTCAAATTTTTCTTTTGGGTTCGTGTTAAGAATTTTGATATATATAGATCAAACGTAATGAAGAAAAATTATCGTTATAATTTTGAATTCCGTTCCGTGAGAGCCAATGTCCTGTCCCTATAAACTATAGTTTATTTTTATTTATCTCTTCAAACTTCATACAAATTGTACATATTTTTCATTACAGTATTTGAGTCATTTGAATTACACAAATATTTAAGTTATAAAAACTAAAATAAACAGTTTTAATCTTAATCAAAATTCAAAACACTTATTTATAAGCGTAAAAGAACAAGTGTTTTTCCATTAGTGTTTTTCTTTTTTTATTACGAAATCTATCAAAAACAAATAAAGTGATCGACTCGTAGATTGTAATTGCGATTATAACTTAGAATAATTCGCCAAAACTAAAAGTAAATAACCCGGAAGGGTCATTCCATGTCAATTCAACACAAAAAAGGACCATTTTTATCTTCACCATCTCAGATTTTCTTGAAATTTGGCACAGGTGTACTATTGGTATAGACTTGGAAAAATATAAAATTTTACTGAAATATGTCAACTCGTTTTTGATTTACAGAGCTGTAAAGTTCTCACAAAAGGGCTCAAAAACCGGGAACGTCATTTTTTGCTGTAGAACCTTTCCTAATTGCACTAGAGACCTGGGATTGGTGACATTTTACAGCGTTTTTAGTGCCCTTTAATATGATATGAAACACTTTATGGTTAAGATAAAAAAAAAATTCTTAAAACTTAATTTAAAATTTAAATTTTAATTTTTCCAAAAAGTACATATTTAAAAATTTTAAAATTAATTCCATGAATAGTTAGTATTGTTATAAATCACAGGGCAACATATAAATTTGGGATGATAATGGCTTCATTGTTAAAAAAATTGAAGACTAAAGCTCCTTTTGATGAAAAAGTAATAAATTTACTAATAATAGTAATAGTGAATCTTAATTAATAATTATGTTTTATATTATTGATACTGTAATTATTTTAGATTACAAATTATAATAATTTTTGTATTTATTATAACACAAAATTTAAATAATTATGTATTTATAATTAATTATACTACATAATTTATAAAAAATAAATTATTTTTATGAAATAATGCAATAAAAAAAATTATAATACAAAAACAATTCAATATAAAATCAAATTTGTTCAACTTAACAGTTTTCTATATCAGCATGTTTAAGTTGGTTTTAACAAATTCCTTCCCTGTTTGAACTTGTTACGATAATCTATCGATAAACTTAAATTGGAGGACGTATCAGGCTACATTACTCTCGTTTACGAAGCAAACTGGTGGCTCGGGTATGTTTTAGAAAAAAATGATGAACTTGATGAGGTAAAAATAACTTTTCTACATCCAGCTGGGCCATCTATATCCTTTTCGTATCCAAGGAGCGCTGACATTCTGTGGGTCTCAGTAACGGATGTTTTGATGAAAGTTGACCCTGTGACTCCTACTGGAAGAACCTATGTTCTATTAGAAGCTGATATATGCCGAACAAATGAAGCCTTTTCAAATAATTAGTAAACTTAAAATAGTTACAGATTTATTTAATAGTAAGTTTAGACTTTTTTAAAGGAATTTCATTCATGTCATAGTTTATGTTTATTTTCTTAAAAATGTCAATATTTACATTGTTGTATTAATGAACATGAATACCAGAATTGAATTGATGGGAATGGTTTTAATCTTTAATTTTTTTAACAATGAAGCCATTATCATCCCAAATTTATATTTTGCCCTGTTATTTATAACAATACTAACTATTCATAGAATTAATTTTAAAATTTTTAAATATATACGTTTTAAAAAAATTAAAATTTAAATTTTAAATTAAGTTTTAAGAATTTTTTTTTTATCTTAACCATAAAGTGTTTCATATCATATTAAAGGGCATTAAAAACGCTGTAAAATGTCACCAATCCCAGGTCTCTAGTGCAATTAGGAAAGATTCTACAGCAATTTTAAAAAATGGTGTTTCCGGTTTTTGGGCCTATTTGTGAGAACTTTACAGCTCTGTAAATCAAAAACAAGTTGACATATCTCTTTAAAATTTTACATTTTTCCAAGTCTATACCAATAGTACACCTGTGCCAAATTTCAAGAAAATCCGAGATGGTGATGTTCAGACCCTGTGTTGATTTGATGTGAATGACCCGGAATAAAAGACAATAAACTATACATCCCATTAAATGTAATGGGAGATAAAATCGTTCATTACGTGAGGCTGATGAAGTTGAATGTAATACTTCTTACGATTACAATGGCGTAAGATAGTTACAACTTCAAGGGATATTCCCTTGTAGTTCTTTTTTTGTATTAATAACCAACTGTTTATAATAGCAATAAACACGATGATGAGAAACCGCAGTCATGTTTAATAGGTTTGAATTAACACAAGTAATCTATTTGGTTCTCACGTATAGTGTAAAACAACGCATCTTTGTCAAATTTCAAATTAGGATCGCAGTCGCAGCATAATGTTTTAATGTAAATTTATGTACAATGTGTCATCATAACTCAGATACTTTTCAAATTGTATTTATGAATGACTAAATGAAATAATCTCAAATTTTTTTTATCAAAAACTGAACTTGAGGCAATTTCGTAAAAACCGATCTAATTTAACTGGAAGTTGGAACCAAGAAGACAGACCTTCTGGAACCAAGAACTATACCGTCTGAATGGAAAACAGCTCTCATTGTTCCGCTACACAATAAAGATGGCCGCTTAAAGTAGGCGAATTATCGTAGAATCGCCCTGCTGAACACTGCGTATACATAAAATACTAGCTAATGTTGTACTTGCTAGACTCCTCCCGTTCGCCGAATCTATCATCGGTGACTATCAATGCGGTTTTCATCCCTACCGTTCAACCAAAGATCAATGTTTTACCTTAAGGATGATTTTGGAAAAATGTTGAGAGTACAACATCAGCATTCACCAGCTCTACGTTGATTTCAAGTAGGCATATGATAATATCATCCGCGATAGCCTTTGGTGCGCGCTCATATGCCTTGGTATTTCAGAGAAACTAGTAGCTCTGTGTAGACTCACAACATCGGGATCAAATTGCAGAGCAAAGCATTAATTCGACCAGTGCTTACTTTTGAAAGTTAAAGCTGAACACAGACTTCATCCGATTGTAGAATTCTATATAAACATTCAAAACGAAGGTTATACGAACAATATATGGTCCATGTAAATAAAGTTGCTGGATATCAGTATAGAATCCGAATGAATAATGAAATCAGATAGCTTCTTGGAAGTTGCGATGTGATCGGGTTCATTAAATCCAACGGGATTAGATGGTTTAGTGTTAGATAGAATTATTATTAAAAAAGTGTACCAACAACAACCAGCTTGGTGTTCGTCGAAGAGGAAGACCTAGACAACGCTAGCGGTGATGACATCATTCAAGATCTTCATGACGTAAGATATCGAAACTGGAGTCAAACTGGTCGTGTTTGGAAGCTGATTGCACAGACGGCAAAATCCCTCAATTGGATGAAAACGCCAGAAAGAGCGAGAGGGAGAGAGAGAGAGAGATAGAGAGAGAGAGAGAGAGAGATGAGAGAGAGAGAGAGAGAGAGAGAGAGAGAGAGAGAGAGAAGAGAGAGAGATGAGAGAGATGAGAGGAGAGAGAGAGAGAGAGAGAGAGAGAGGAGAGAGAGAGAGAGGAGAAGAGAGATGAGAGAGAGAGAGAGAGAGAGAGAGAGAGAGACGAGAGAGAGAGAGAGAGAGAATTTAAAGTTTACCCGTGGTCTTGTAATTTGTTTTAGAAAAGGAGAGTCTTGTCCAACAAAAATTTGTCTGCTATTGAAGAGTCCGACCCAAACATGCCAAAATGTCAATTGTCGGACTCGACAATAGCAGAAACATTTTTGTCGGACAAGGTTACCATTCTTTCTAAAAACAAAAATTCCACTCCCCATTAATAAAAAAACGAAATTGTGGGTAGTAAATTTAAAAAGACCCCGGGCAATTGCTATGTTTCATAGTTTGCGCGAAAGAAAAACGACCGCTTCGAGGAAAATGATAGGTATAAAATTGCCGGACTCATCAAGGACAGACGCTTCACGAAGTATAAAATATGTGTTAAATCAATCAAATGAAAGAGGTGAGGGCTTGCTGACTAAATATTTTCATACAGTAATTATGAGCCAAGAGTTGAAATAAAAATTAGATTATGGTAAAACTTAAATGAAAACTGTAAATTGATTGCATGTTCCTCCATTAAAGTAATATTTCATGTAAGCGAGAGTCTAAAGAATTGCAAAACAGATTAAAAGATATGGCATAAAATGACTCTGAGTATTGATTGAACCTTCGTAAAAATAAGGAAAAATGAGAAGTTATGAAGTAGAGTTTCACCACCGAATTAGGTCCATCGAAGTAGCATCGCAAGCAAAGTAAAGGGGCACCAGTGAATTCTATGAATTCTACTACAAGCGAAAAATTTTGGCTGTTTGTTTCAGAGTTTCAAAACTTAAAATGACAAATAATTTTGGTAATCTTTTGGAATTTTAATTAGAGCATACATTTATGTACATTCGAAGCATGTATACAGAAACTTTAGCTAGCTGATCCTTTGTTTTACATCCCAGGCAATATAGATTCTTTACTTGGAGTTACTGAGGTGGAACCCTTTCACGAGATAGCAGCAGTTAATTCATCGTTCGACTACCATTTAAAAACTATATGGTTGAATTAGGAGCTACAAAGTGGTTTGGCGACCAAAAGATTAAAAGCGAATATGAACAGATTCACCAAAGACAAAAAAGTTTAAATATGGCTATGTTTCGTTTATGAAAGGTTTATGGAAACTATAGTGATTGTGATGTTAATGTTTTATTCACATCGTGGTGTAATGAAAGAATCAGGTACGCCTACAAAATTGGAAGTTTTATTCGATGCATCGACAAAATTATCAAATGGAAGTTCATTGAATTGCTATTGGTCGGTCTAACAAATCAACAATCTCTGATTTCAATTTTGCTAAGATTTCGATTGCATAAAAAAGCGGGTGAGAAAATGTACCACCACATGTTAGTGGATAATAGTATATTTTCCTACAAGAGATGAAAACATTGTTTTTTTCATGAGTAAACATTTGTTCACGAGACGCCGCTAGCGTCGAGTGAGACATGTTTACGAACGATAAAACGTTTTTTGCCTCGCGTAGGAAATGCAACTTTTTCTATGATAGTATATATAATCGTTATTTACTATAAATTATAAAATTAAAAATCGACAACATAACATTAAAAATGCATATTCTATTTTTTTCATGGTTGCGTTGTTTGAAAATCTTTGTAAAATTATATGAGAAACCATAGCAACTACAATTTGTTATTCTTTTTACAACTACAGTGGTAAAAGAACCCACTTTTTTACAGGGTGTTAAGCGTGATGAAAATAGACTTTTCATTTGCTATCATAGAAAAAAAAGTGTTTTTACCTGTTGTACGTAATTTGGGACTCTTGATGAATTCGAAATTGTTATGGAATGAGCAGATTAATAATATTTGTGGTCGAGTTTACGGGATACTCCTTGTTTATGTGGAAACTTACAAAATTTGCTAATGTAAAACTTAGACATAAGTTATTCATGTCTTTTATATTACCCCACTTACTTGCTTGTGATGTTGTGTTGTATGGAATGTTTGATAAATGTATGTATAAATTGAAGATGTAGTTCAACGCATGTGTTAGATATGTATTTTCTCTACGGAAATATGATCACATATCAGCATTTGCTGATAAATTATTAGGTTGTGGTATTTAAAGAGTTTTTTGAGTTTCGAATTTGTGTTTATGTTCATAAGACTTTACTAATGAAAAAACTTCCGTATCTTTTTAAAAAGATCCAAATGGCGTGCTCTTTACGCACTGGGCATATAATACTACGGCAAACAAATCAAAAATTTTAACTCTTCATTTTTCGTTCTTGGGTTGAGTAAGTACAATGAACTTCCATTTTAATTTAAGAATCTGCTCATCTATGGAAAAATTTTTAAATATGTATAAGGCGCACTTTAATTTTGTAAGTTGTATTTTAATAATTGTATGATATCGTCAGCTTAACAGTGAAAAAACGTATCTGAATTTTTTGCAATTTTGACTTGAAAACGTAATCGACACAAATATGAGTTTTTATTAGAATTGCACCGGATAAGCAAAACGGCCGATTACCGATTAATCGGCTTACATTATCGGCCGATACCGATTAATCGGCTGCCGATTATTTGTTTTATACTATGCGTTTTTAAAAAAATTTTAATGTGCCAACTATATGTTGTATTTAGAATGACCAACTTTTTTGAGGCTTTCACTCAGCGATTTCTAGCTCGAACCCTGATATTAAGGAAAAGCTAAATGGAAAGCTCTTTGGAAAAGCTAAATGAGCGTTTGAATTGAAAAATAAAATTTAAATTAAGTTGAAGTTTGCTCTATGCTGAATTCGATGGTATTTCATATTATTGAATAAATCAGACTACATCAGTTGTCTAACGGTGTTTCTTTCATTATTCATTACGATTATTATTTAAGGAGGATATAAGCTCTTCTATTAGGCTAAATCATTTGCCTAATATTTTCTGTTATAATGTAGTATATAAACGATGGAAAATGAGTCAATGAATTTGTCCTTTGCAAGCCCTTCATCTACTGAAAAAACGATAAACTACTTTTATAAACATAAAAAGCAATTTGAATGGCACAATTCGTTGGCTCAATGAACATTTTAATAATATTACCAAAACAATCGTAATATTAATAAATTGTTCAATAAGCCAACAAAATTGTTAAATCAGTCAACGAAAGAAGTTCAATAATCGTTGTTTAGTATTATAACGCACAAATTCAACGTCTTTTTCAGTGTCGGAGCAGATTATGAGTTATAAGTTCTGAAATATGTGCCATATTTCTTGATGATGTTTACTTTCCATATAACAGTTGAGGTGTTTATTGGCCGAGTGGTGGAGGTAAGTAGTTTTATTTGAACTCGAAAGACTCGCGTTTTATTGCGATTCCCATTCAGATCAAAGTATTTGTTCATTAAGAGCATTTTATGGGCTTACAATCCATAAAATACAAATCATACAAATCCATAAAAAACTAATTAAGTCTTAAAGTTTAAGTCAACCAGAAAAATAGATTTAATTGTTAAAATTAATATAGATGAAGCACACTTGAGGGCAGCCAGACTTCTATGTGGAGCATCAGCAGCAAAAAAAATATTGATAAAAATAGTTCACTACTCACGTTAACTCGGGTGTCAATAGCAGGGTTTGTAACCCGCGGGTTTGTAATTTAAGTAAGATTGCAATTTTTTGCCTATTTTACACCACACAGATTTTGAAATGTTATCAAAAACATGCGTTTCTATTTTCTAACCATGTCCCCTTGGTTCCAAACCAAATGGGCTATAAAATTTGAAAAAATTTATAAAACGAAATTGGTAAAAAAAAAACGAAACGAAACTATAGCGAAGAATGGTCGCAGTTCTATATATGTAGGGTACGGGAGAGCTGGAATTAAAATATATTTTTACTCGGTTGAGGAAGGTGTCATTTGAAAGAATATTCAATTTGAGTAACAATACATTTTATTTATTTTACACTGCAGCGTTTTTGAATAACATTTCATTAAATCGTGCGTTTTTTATGAAGTTAATGCGGACTCAGAATTGACTGGAGCCCAGATTTAAAGATATGTAAATTGTGTATAGTGATAAAGATACTGAGATAATGAATTACACTGAAATATTATACAAATGAAATTTATATAGTACTCATAATAATATTTTCAGAAAATTCGCCGAGTTAGGAGAGTTCACCGGTAACCAGAAATGTCGCAGTCCTTAATTTTAAATTGTATACAACTATAATTGATTATGGCGTTTTAGAATTTATAGAGTTTGTTGTGTTTAAAATATGATATCCGATGGAAAAAAAATATGTTGATAATCGGGCCGATTAATCGGTCAAATATGCCGATACCGATTAATCGGCAAATTGGTCGATTACCGATTATCTACCGATTAATCGGTGCAACCCTAGTTTTTATGACTTTTTTCCTATTTTGGATTGAATACATATTTCGAAATATATTTAAAAGCGTAATAATGCAAAAAAAACTATTATTTTTAGCAAATAAATTACGAATAAAAACGTTTTTTATTCCTCCTGTAAAAATCGTATTTTTTGCAGATACGTTCTTTCACTGTTAAGCCGACGATATTGTTATTTTTTGTTTTTGTATATTATATATCTCTTATTTTAAAATATGTGTCTGTGAAACTGTCGTAAAATGTATTGTAAATAAAAGCTTTCAGCTTATTTACTTTGAAATAAATAAATAAATATTGATTGATAACAAATTTTGGAGCAAAAAGTCCATTTCAACCGAAAACATTACTTTTAGAATATTATGCGCTCTGTATCTAGTTCCACGAATTTTATGTAAGCTTACTTAAACATCAAAGAACAGGTATCCAATGACATCAAATATTATAAAATGATGATTTGATATCTGGGTCAAACTCGGTGGATGAAACCGTCAACTCCAATATATGAAATTTTGTGAAGTTTTATAATTTTTAGTTTTATAATTACTGGTGCAGATATTAGATAAATGTAAAGAACAAATATATGCATGATTTTAATCCAAACATCCACCAGCTCCTTCAAGGTTTTATGCTTGACCATCTAAAACTAATTGCTGCTAGGTGAATATAAAAACATACTCTAGGAAAATAAGAAATGCGAGATCCTTTAATATCATCTGTATAATAAATAATAAATAAAAGAAATAAAAAGTTTGACTTTTCATTATAAAAAACAGTTATATTGAATAATCTAAAGTGAGTGTCAAATATGTTTGTCATACAATAGGTTACAATTTTAATGGTTGTAAATTGTAATAAATGTGTTGTTATTTTAGGCTCAAATAAACTTGAAATTTATATTTTAAGAAGTTTAACATTTAAGTAAAATTTTTCTTAAGTAAATTTTATTTTATTCATAACCAAAAGAACACACTTTTTAAGGCTTGTATACAATAAGTACATGTTTTGCTCATTGTCGAAAAAAAATTATTATACATGTGGTTGGTAGCTTCAGGCTTCTATTCCACGAAATTCTATTCCTGGACATTATTTTTCAATTACTTTAATATGACAAAAACCAAGGTCAGAGACCTTATAAATTCAGCCTTGCTACTACCAGCTTTTGTTTGCGAAACAAGATACCATATTGATCGTTATCATTCACTATACATTCAGAATGATTAATTCACGACCAGGACCAATTCACGACCATTAATTCACGACCAACAAACACATTCTACACAATTTATAGGAAAATTGGACTTAATCGGCAATCGCACCCGGTACCCTTTGTCACCCCTCATTCATGTGGAGTTTAGTGATAAGCCGGTGACTTGGGTACGCGAATAACATAGTCATTGTGATCAAAGATTAATTTGAAGAAGCATTTTTGGGATGGTACACAAGGGTCTTAATCTGGTAGACGCGCTATGTACATATTTGGGACAGAAACTTATTCTTAGTAAAACCAAGTTGATAACGTTGGCCAAGAGTTACATGAGTTCATTCGTCTTCTGGGGGTCGAAAATTGTAGGCACACAAGAGACAAAATATTTATTATTATTTATTAAGTTATTCTAAATACATGGTAAGCTTCTGGGGAAGGGTTGGAAGCACAGGATTGCACTCGATGTTTCACACGCACACGGCACTGCAAGGTTATGCATATTATAAGAGCTCAAGTCGTCTTAATCACCTACATCTTGATGTAAAACTGATGTAACCCAGCTATAATAAGGTGGATGTATACTACGAAGCAGGAGTATGGAGCTGAAGAGTACAAGCCTACTCGGGGAAAATGTAGTTAGAGAAGAAACAGAAAATCACCTGTGTTTGCATAACGGAGGAAATGAGAACATATCCGACTGTGTCATGGGAAATGTTGTTGGGACCGATGCTACTGCACTTTTAGGACAGGAGCAGAGCTAGCGAAACCAATCCAAGATTAAACTTGGATGATATTAGAAAGACCATCGAAATCAAACATCGAACGCAACTTGCCAGAAAAAACCCTGGCAAGTCGCGTTCTGCAACTAAACCTTGAGTTTCCAAGAGACGAATTATCTAATGACTAATGAGTTCAATTTTAGGCAGTGGAACTACTATGTAACATTTGAGCAATGATGTAATCAAACGACACAGATGGTTTAAAAACCGAGGTAGATCGACACTTACTCCGACGCATGTGAGAGGACGCCGCGTGATGTAGAGTGTAGACCACTTATTTAAACTTCCTAAAAATCCTACCATCCTGACGCAGGAAGATTTATGGTTTTTTTATACTAAGTTAGACCTGTTTAGTGTTAATTTAAATAATGTATAAATCAACGTCTCTGAATATCCGAACATACCATGCCAAAAGTGGTTTGTGGAAATGGATTATGTTTCTCTAAGAAAATGGTGGACATGGACTTTAAAAAGATGGGGATTAAAATTATCAGGGAAACCCCATAAGGGTAAGGTATTCCAAAGATAAGAAACACGGTTAAAAAATCACGTTGAAAGGCCACACTCAAAAAAACATGTTCTATTTCTAATCGAAATGCAGTTGTCTCAACCTCATCGTGGGGGCGGATATGGGCGAATAAATCTCCGAAATTGATACAACAACTGTACAGTTACAGAATGATGTAGTTGAGACAACATCACGAAAATTTTATTTGAAAATAGAATAAAGTTCAATTAATTTCAAAATACTTCTATTTTAAATTGAAAAATTCATGACCTAAGGCCAAAGTAAATTTTTTCCATGGAAATAGTTTTTACCTGTATTTAAGTATTGTTATATTGCACACATGGCCAAACCGCGTCTCGCAAGCCGCATGCGGCTCTTTGAAAGAATAAATGCGGCTCTCGAAAAGAAATAAAAAAAATTAAATAATTCATAAAAACTGTAACAAAATTAGAAGCAATACACATAATTTATAATACTTTTTAATATAATATGATTTAATACAATCATATTATCATATTTAGGTCCGTCCTGTCGAAGTTACTACTATTGGAGTTTTTTGCGGCTTTGTTTTAGTTTGATACTACTTTACCTCGTATTTGTCTCAAGTTAATGCACAAAAATCTTTCTCAAAATCAAAAGTCTTTCCTTTTGGATTCGTTTGTTTTTCTATGATTGATCCTTTAAAATGCTGGATCCTTTAAATATTAAATTGCACAGATTAATTAGCAATTTTCCAGTATCACGTCATACCACTGAGCGAAGTATTACGGAAATAAGTAAAGATATTAAACAGCGGTTACAAGTATATGTAAAAAATAGTGTAGCTTTCAGCTTAGCCCTTGACAAATCAATCGATACACAAGACACCCCACAGTTAGCTGTATTTATCCGATACGTTTCCGAATCTTTAATCATAAAGGAAGAAACTATTGGATTTGGTAGCACTTAAAAATACTACTCGTGGTATTGATATTAAGAGTGCCCTTGATAATATTTTGTCAATACAGGTATTCCACTGAATAACTTGGTAAGTGTAGCAACTGACGGAGCACCTGCAGTGTTAGAAAAAAATGTAGGCCTTATTGGTCTATTAAAAATGATCCAAGAATACCCGAATTTTTGCCACTTCATTACATTGTTCATCGTGAACATTTAGTTGCAAAATATTTTTAAATACGAAAACGTAATGAAAACTGTGCTACAAATTGTGAACTATATTCGGACGAATTCAAAAACCCATCGCCAATTCAAGAACTTTATCGAATCACTGGACCTTGAAGATCATACTTAAGATATAACATTTTACTGCCTTGTGCGATGGTTATAATGTTCTAAGCCGATTTGTTGATTTAATGGAACCTATCAGACATTTCCTCAAAGAAAAAGAAAACACTATCTGGACTTAAAGGATGATGAATGGATTAATGACTGTATGTTTTTGACTGATATAATGGAGCATCTGCAATCTCTCAACCTAGCATTACAAGGAAAAGATAAAGTTTTAACTGATCTTATTCAAACGATTCTGAGTTTTATTAAAAAAATTCAACTTTTTCAACGAGATTTAACAACAAAAGTGTTCAACCACTTTCCTCGTCTGAAGAACAGACTCTCTAAAAGTTATGATAACAAACTGAGTGAATACGACAGTAAATTAACAGAATTATTAAAAGTATTTTACTTGTGATTTAATGACCTGAATAATTTAAATATTTCTCTTAATTTACTTGTAAATCTATTCGAGATTGACATTATTAAACGAGGGCTTATCGATTCCTTGTTATATTTGAATTTGACAGTGCCTCAGGAGAAACGGAATTACTAGAGCTACAGGAAGATCAATGATCAGATGAGTTTTCAAGAAGAAATCAAATGAGTTTTGGAAACTAGTGTCTCAATCAAAGTACCTCAATTTGAAAAAAGCTGCTGCCAGATTACTGTCCATATTCGGTACAACATATTGTTGTGAATCACTTTTTTTAACAATGAAGTTTATAAAATCAAACCACCGAATCTAACCAAGTTACAAATGAGCATTTAAAGGAATTAATTCGTACTGCGCTAACAAACTATGAACCAGATTTCAGAAAATTCACGGCCAAGCTACAAACAAACATCCCATCTACCAGCAAGCATGTCATGTAACAAAATTTAAATATGTATTTGTATGTATTTATAACCATAAGTACATATTTGTTTTATCAATAAAATAATTATTTCCAAACAACTGATACTTTTGAAATTTTCTATTTTTTATGTTGGCTCTCGTAACGAGAGATTATTGTACTGCGGCTCCACGTGTAGTGAAGCTTGGCCACCTCTGTTATATTGCAAGTAACATTTTACATTTTAAATAAACATTATTCTGTTGTCAGGAAAATGTTAACATGTAGTTGTCCCAATCACCGTGAAATTGTTTGTAAGTATTTTTTTCTTTGTTTGAATAATAAACTGTTAACTTCGAGCTGAGGTTGTCATTACTTTAATTTTTTTTAGTGCACAGTTCTACATTTAGTTATTTAAACGGTGAATGGTTGATGCTCTGGTGAAACGAGAAAAAATGGCGGATTTAGGTAGGATTGAATTGATCTCCTCTGAAGAGTACTTATTCGTAATGTATTTGTAGAATATCGTCAAATCAGCGACATTTCTTCTATGCTGTAACGAATGAAGCTCGCTGGTAAGATTTGAATTGCCGATCAATTTAATTACTTTCCGTTGGGCAGTGTCTAAACATTTTAAAGAGGTTGGGTATGCACCACCATCCGTGCAGGGGCGAATAAAAGATTTATATATAAAAGAAGCTGTTCGCTATTGAAAAGCCTAAAGTCGTTGCCACATGACAAAAATCTTTGCCGGATTGCTAGCAACGATTTTCTAATTTTTGATTAATCGAAAACCTGCTTTATTTGGATATTATGCCAAATGTATGGTAAATTAGAATATCTATCGATTAAAATTGACAAAGCTTATTATTAAATTAATTTTAATTGATGAATTTTCCAAAAATAATTTTGCACAATTTCTACCGCCGATAGAAATAAAAAATCGTTCATAAATCTCCACTGATTTTTTTGGAGAATTATGAACGATTTTTGTAGAATTATGAGCGATTTTTTTTATCGTTCGGATTTAACCTCACATCGTGGTATTTTTCATTTTCAAAGTTTTTTGTTTTTGTGATTGATTTTAATTTACGTTGAGTTTGTTTTAAATTAAAATTTTAGAAATATTACAACATTCATAATAAACATTTTCATTTCAAATTCAATATAACAATTCATATTTTTTTTTGCAAACTGTCATTTTTAGTGTTGTTATTGTTGTAAATATCGCCGATAAATTTTTGGTTCATGTGGCACATTTTACTTAAAACGACCGAATTCGTTCGTTTATATTTTGCATGTGGCATGGCTTTTAGACAACGCCCTAGATACCCTAACGTTTGAACCGCGCTCTTAACAAAATTGAAAATGTGAGTATTCTACTTCATATCATTTTCAACCTCGACTCCCAAGAGTTTGATAGATTACTTTTCTTTCAGATCGTTAAAATCAAATTTTAATGGAAATAGGTTATATGTACAGTGCATGCACAATGAAATTACTTTTACTAATGAGATTTGAGCAACTTTTTATTATTCTTTTTCAATAGTAGCACAATGCTTTAAAATGTAGCTAGGTTCATTCTCTATTAATCATGAAGGGAAAAGTTGAGAAATCTTTAACTTTTTCATTGAGAAAAATATATTTCAAAAATAAATTTTTTTATTATCAAAATAAATTTTCATACAAACTTGGATCTTATTCTTATGAGTAAAAGTAATTTAATTGTGCATGCTCTGTTAGATGATCTTGTAAAGTGACAAACCTGTGTTTTACTTGCATTGAATTTAACACTATTTGTATGACCCCATTCTAAAACATTTTTAATTTTAGAGTTTACGGAATCTATCAAATTTGATCTATGGTTGATAAAAACATCTGATGAACATTGCCTTTGTGTTTTATGGGATGCTGGGATGCATGTAGTATACTATCATCGGCGAAACTATGAATGGAATGAACGGTGGAATCTAACAAGTCATTGATATATATAGATATATATATATAAGAAAAAGGGTGGGAGACAAAACCGATCCTTGATTCACTCCTGTTTTGATGGTAGAAAATGTTGCCGATGATATCCCATCGACATTTACACGAAACTCTCTCCCAGTTAAAAAGTTTTGAGTCCAAGAAATATGTTGCTCTTCGACACCATAACATCTCATATTTCATATAAGATTATCGTGCCATACTTTGTCAAAGGGCTTGAAAATATACAGTAAAAAAATTGTTCACCATGGTGCTCGAGTAACTTGTTCCAGACATGTGTTACATAAGATAGCAATTCTCCTGTCGATCGTGCCTGTCGAGACCCATATTGCCTTCCATTAAAAATGTTTAAAGATTCCAAATTCGACGAAAGGTGCTACTCCGACGCTCCATTTTTTGGATAAAGAAGCATTTGTCACTGGCCTTACTGCTTCAGATCCTCCTCGTCATGGCTGGTATTGAGAGAAATCCTGGACCAACTAAGACATGGGATTGTGCAATATGCAAAAACATTTTAGTATTTTAAGGGCAAACACTACATCCATCCAGTGTAATAGCTGTAAAGAATGGTGTCATCTCAAGAACTGCTCAGGCCTTGCAACACATTAGCAATGGACAAAAAACTACATAGCGCCATGTTGCCATGCATCAAGTTAACATACAAATACGAGCTCGCAGGGCTCCCGTTTTAAAGTCAGATTGAAAAAAATGGAAAAAATGGAAATTTTTCGCTAAAAAAATGGAAAAAATGGAAAAAAATGGAAAAGAAACAATTTAAAATGTGTAATACATAGGGTATCTTAGAATATTACGGTAAAAAAAATCCCTGTTTTTTTCAGGTTATCCAGACTCGGTTTTTAATTTTTTCAGAAAATGTTTAAACTACGGTATTTTATAATTGATAGAAAAATTAATAAAAGTGTACATTTATTCATTTGTTAACACTTTTAATCGTTAATATAACAAAAACCTTGACTCGAAAATTTCAGATTGAACGATTCTTGTACATATTGTTTTTAAAATTGAAATAAAATGAATTGTTAAATTATTTTTATGAAGAAATGGAACTAAAAGATTATTTGATTGAATCTGAGTACAAAATAGTTGCATTGCATCTCATAAGTAAACAATATAAAAACAGATAATTTTTAATCCAATAATTCATCTTTAAGTGTTTCAGAAACTAAATTTTTAGTTTTAGTAACTTCATTAACATATTTCTTAAAACCAGGTGAGAGTAAAGAGGCTTGTTCAACCATTTTGAACAAAGTTTCGTGAGGAATATTTTAATATTTTTAATATATAATATTTTTCATTGGCTTTTCGATTAGGAGCGTTGAAAGTAAGCAAATAAATTATAAGCGAATCAGATCATACAAATTCAACCACAGATCAATTCGTTGCTTTAACTCCAGCGTTAAATGCATTACTAATTTTACGTAAGCCGCAGCTGCCCAGATTCAGAATTTCTTTATTACTCGAATCATGTGCTAAGTCCACCTTTAGATGTCAAATAGATTTTAAGTTAACATTAGTTCCGTTCATCGAAACTTGAATCCAAGTATTGGTTCATGGAATGCATAATATGAAAGTTTCTTACAAATTTTCGGCAGTAGTATGTCCCAAATAGATTGATATTAAACAGGTAATCGTTCGTGATTTGTTTTTATCACCATTCTATATACCATCATTCTTACAATATCAATTTGCTGCTTTAGACTCTCATGCAAATAAGTTACAGCAAAATATATTTTTTGAATTGAGTCGATTCAGTTCGATATAATTATTAATTCTATATATCATTGTACCGGTACCTTGGAATTTAGTTAGTTTTAATTCTCGTTCAATTTCACTGACAGAAAACATTGTCTTCATCATAGAAACGCTAATTACAAAGATCAAATACCACAATGTAACACAGTCTTTTAAAAAAAATTTCATCGTGTTGGACAAAGCGAGGCACTTGTGAATAATTTAGGTCACGACAAGTGGCATACAATTATAAACTTTTTATTTATAAACTGTTCCTAATAGGAACGATATTCTTTTTAGTATTTTTCTGGTGAAAATTTATGTTTTTAATTATGAATAATTTATTTAAATCTAGCATAAGTTGATCAATATAACACGTAGGCTTTCTATCGTCTTGGACTTCACACAGTTCGAAGTTTACTAGCTTGCAGTTTCACACCTGCATATTATATGAAGTGAAAGTAATAACTGCAAGTCTGGTTTACCATCATCATCATGAACCGTACTCCACTAGGAAGCATATGGAAATATATTATGGAAGCTTTTTAAAATACATTTCTTTGCACATTTTGTTCTCATTTACACATTTAGTGGTTGCATTCGGCACATTTAGTGGTCGCCGAATTACAATAACATATTATTGTATGTGCAATAGTATTGCAAACCTCATGGATAATTTTTTAATTAATTAAATAATTAGAAAAATACTAAGATCCATTTTATGTTTCCCAAACCTTCGCCGTAAATCGAACGCAGGTGTTTTGTGTTAAAAGGAAAGCGTGTTAACACTTAAACCACTTCTGTTATTTGGATTTAATAATTGTTCATATTATATAATCATGTAGTATAGTTGTAATTGAAGCCATTTTGAAAACATTTTTCGTTAATCGATTCCACCAGTATACGAAATGAGAAAAGAAGGAATTGGTATAAATAGATGTTTCCACATATGAGACCTCTAAGGTATGCTTATAAGAATGCCAAGATTGGCTTGTGGCTCGTGAAGATCTACGTAATGGAGGCATTAAGTGATTAATTTCTTTAGAGCATAGCGTAGTATAATGTAAATGCTCCAACAACTCTTGTATGATCGGCTTCAACACGCCTATGAACTCTGTCGACAAACTTTAGATGTTTCTGGTATACTACAACCCATAAATTGGGGTAGAATTCGTGGATTGGTCGTATAAATTCTTTATACATCGTAGTTATTTCAGATGGAGACAAAAATTTGACTACAACGTACGAAGCCAAGTCGTTGGGACTCTAATTTCGCCACAGAACAAATGTGATCATGCCATTTTCGTTTGTGGTTTATATTAGTACGAAATAGTTAAGTGCAGGTGAGTTTAATAATGCTAGTCTGGAAAAATTTTCAAAACAGGAGCTATAGAGTGAGGTTTTATAGGACAAAACTAGAATTAAATGTCATAAGGTTCAGTATACACCAGTTCCGATTGATTCAAGATCTAGATTTTAGTCCAGAATTGATTTAAGATCCAAGGTTTGAACCATTTTTCTACGAGTATAATTAGCAGTTAGACTAGATGGCTGTTTCTTCTTTTCTTCTTCATTCTCTTAATATATGAATGTTAGATAGAACTTCGGAAGAGCTATATATTGGGTTTGTGGTGCTAGATAACAAACCGTTAAAAAAGATCAGAAAAAGGGGTGGCGAAAGAACCGAACCCTGATTAATGCAGGCTTGAATTGAGAAATTATCCGAAACAACACCAACTACTAAGAGATCTCTGGAATAAAAAGACTAAAAATAAAATTAATTTGTTGATAAGAGCCGATGCCAAACTCTATCAAACGCCTTGGATATATCAAGGGAAATGTTATGAGACTCACCAAAGTCATGAATTGCTACACCGTATTTCTTCGTGAGGACTGGATAAGGTGCAGTGATGATTATCAATTGTGTCTTTAAGAGAATTAGACGCGTCCAATGGGGTGATTATGGTGGTAAGGATAACTACGGTGTAAATAACACAAATAGATGTCATGTTTATTTGCGATGACTTTGAGACAGATAAAGCAGAATACAGAAATACTACTTGTTTCTTACTGAGGGAGCTTTGTATGTTTAAAATCCTTGTGTATATATGTATATCATTACAACACGGTGTTTAGAGCTCCGGAGAATGATTTTTACAGCCGAATCGTACATTATTGATATTTGAAACTTGTGTTTCACCTAGCTCAAGTAAATGAGGTGTGTTTTGGTTGAGATCGTATTGGATGCCAAGAAAGTTTTTTGAGATACCAAGGATGTTAATGATATCGATTACGAAGTTGGAGAACAAAGCTAAATAATGGCTAAATAAACAGATTAATAGGAGAAATAACAAATACCAAAACCAGAAAGAAGAAATAGAGTAACACAACAAAGGCCACAAAGATTCGTTTGTGGAGAAAATAAAAGGTACTTCAAAAAAATTGAGGTTGGGGATGTGTACAATTATTTCTCAACAAGCATTTCTCAACGTTTTGGATCATAACCAGTCTAACTGGGCAAACAAAAATGTCCGTTTGTATGCCATTGAAATGTTTTAGGGAAAATTGAAAACGACAGATATTTCAGTCTTCATCAATCACTATACCAAACCCTTCGGCCTTCCCACAGACCAAAGTTTTTGATATATCGGAGTAGGAGGTTTTAAGTCCATATTTTATAAATACTTTGAGATTGTTTATCGAAATTTATGATATTTAATGAAATCTTCGGGTTTGCATTAGATTTATTCGGGTTTATGTTTTGTAGTAGTTGGCAACCCAACCCTATTCTAATATAAATGTCCATGCAAAATTACATTTGTCTGCAGGTTAACAGAACAATATTTTAATTTAAGTTTTCAGCGTTTTTTATAATAAATAAGGGACTTTTTGTCGACTTTGTCGGTGTTTTTGGATGCCAACGTTTCGGTAGCGCCTTTTGCTCTTTATATATTAAGGCAAAATTAACAAAACTGCAGTCAAATTCTGTAACTGTGAAGCGGTGAAGTGATAAAAATTTCTTCGTTTCTTTTCATTAAAAAACTTATCATTTCACCGCTTCACAATTACAGAATTTGGCTGCTGGTGCTGGACAGAGCAAAGAAACAATTTTCATTTTCTTTCACTTTCAAAACGACAGCATCTAAAAAAAGCACCAAAAGTGCTTAAAATTTAACTATTATTCTGTTAACTTGTAAACAAAGATAATGTTACGTGGACATCTATATTAGAATTAAAACTATGTTTATAACTTTTAATTACCATATTAATGTACATAAACATTAGCTGCATTTCATGAAACAGTGTGATCCGGATCCGCTTAAGTTTTACATGTAAACTGAGATCCAAAAACAAAGTTGGATCTCATTTTACATGTAAAACTTATGCGAATCCGGATCACACGGTTTCATGAAATGCAGCTAATGTCTTTTATATAAACAGAAATATCCATTCAAATAAAATCTAGAATATAAATTGGTTTAGTGCCCATCTCAATGTCGATTGTCGTCCAAACTCGTAGATCAGTAGAGTATGGAAAACAGTAAAATATGTGTTCGTAGAGCAAACTTCAAACTAAACAATATACACTAGAATTGAAAATTGAATAAAAACAAAATGTCTAACTTATGTAGATCTGATAAATGATGATGAAATTTCAACGTCAAATAGCATCGCTTCATATAGAAGAGAAATGGAGTTTTACTCTAACAAAAGTTGAACATATTCGAATTTCAAAATATTTGAATTGCATAATTCAAATTACTTTTTCCTTAATTACTTGGGTTTAATTACTAAAACTATTAATTGATCGACGAAAAGGTTATCGAGGTTTATATCGATAAATTAATTATTTGCTCACATATTCTCCTACTATTTCCCTGAATTGGCATTATATATAAAACTAGTTCATGAATAACGATGGAAAAGTTTTTTAATTAATATAAAAATGTGTATATGTATTTTAAAAAAATGGAAAAAATGGAAAAATGACGGAAAAAATGGAAAAAAATGGAAAGAACCAAAAAAAATGGAAAAAATGGATTCAGCGGGAGCCCTGAGCTCGCAACACAACCAAATGCGAATGAACACACATCCGGAAACCCTAAGTGATGTGAAAATAATGCAGTAAAATTGTAACGGTCTCATAAACAAAATCGATGATATCATCAACTTTATGTTTAAAAATAATATTCTAGTCGCGGTTTTACAAGAAACCAAATGGAGAAATGGTGAAATGGAAACCAACGCTGAATGGAGAACCGAAATTGCATTGGATCAGACCATGTGCCGATCATAATCACCTTAAGCCGTTCCTTAAACGAAATGAAATCCGAGAAGAAGACATATATTAATTTTAACAAAGCTGACTGAGATAATTTTACCAATTTTACTGAAATGAAATTCAGTAAGCTTTTTTTACCAGTTGACGCCCCTTCTGTGGAAAGAAAACTTTCCTCCCAAAAAAATGACATCCGTAAGGCAGATCCAACTGATTCTAGAATTCCGGGCCTGAACAAGCAGATAAATAAGCTAGTAATGGAACAGAAACGTAACAAATGGAAAGATTTAGTGAGTAAGTCAAACTTTGGAACAAATAAGTTTGTGGAAGGTGATTAAGGGTTTAACACATGCGCGTCAAACGCGTAACAACTCCATGATCTCCTTCGATGACATCCCAACCGAAAACCACAGAAAATGCGTAACAAAATTCAACACGCAATTTACAGAAAAGCAAAGTAAACATGCAAAAGAAACTAGGTCAGTATTAAGACATATGCGCAAACTTAATACTGAAAATTTCGAGGATATCATATTTTCCGAAGGGGATGTTGAAAACGCAATAAAGAAATCCAAATCATCTGAAGCTACTGGTCCAAACGGCATCTGTGCCACCATGCTGAACCATTGGACACAAAGGGTTGAACTTTCTCACTACCATACTCAACACATCTCTAAATACGCTCCAGATACCAAATGTCTGAAAACGGCTAGAATAAGTCCCATTTTGAAACCTGAAGAAAAGGGAGAATCCTATAGACCGATCACTATCCTCTCATTGGTTGCAAAATTGATAGAAGCACTGCTGCTACCTCGGCTAACTGGATCTTGCAAATTAGCGTCACATCAACATGACTTTAGGAAAGCACATAGTACAACCACCGCTCTTCGTAGAATTCAAAACCAAATCAACGATGGTCTAAACCAAAAACAACCCTGTGCTAGAACAATTTTAGTTGCACTTGACCTGTCAAAAGCTTTCGACAGTGTCACACGCTGTCGTTCAATAACATATTCAATACTAATCTGCCAGGTCTAATAAAGCGCTGGTTGTGCAACTACCTAAGAGGCCGCCAAACATACGTTGTGTTCCGTAACTCTAGGATCTAAGATGAGGGTGCTCAGACAAGGAGTTCCACAAGGTGGAGTTCTCTCACCTTCATTATTCAACCTTTACCTAAGTAGTTTACAGGAACCACCGGAAGGAATAACCATCACGTCATATGCAGACGACTGCACAGTGCTTGCGACAGGAAACAACCTGGAACAACTCACTAATGTCCTAAACACTTACCTTAACACCTTGAATGGATGGTTTAAAACCAAAAAATTGAATATGTCCACTGAAAAGTCCACTTCCACACTTTTCACCACATGGAAGAAGGAGGTAAATACAACACTTAGCATCTGCATTGACAACATACTAAGTCCTACAGTCAAAAATCCAAAATTGCTGGGGGTAACATTCGATCCACTACCTAAATTCAACGCCCATGCTCAACAAGTGAACACAAAACTTAAAAACAGGAATAACGCACTAAAAGCTCTAGCGGGTAGTTCGTGGGGTAAGGATAAAAGCACTATAATAACAGCTTATAAAGCAATAGGAAGGTCTTTCATAAATTACGCTGCTCCCATATAGACACCCACTAGAATATGTTACATATAACACACAACGCAGTCATATCGCCGGTTCGTGAACATAACGAAATGCTTACCAAACAATATCTTTGGGCCTGTCATAGAGAGCAACATCCCTGCAATGATACCTTATACATGACAACACCACCTAGAGACATAAGGACTGCGAAATGCTTCCTACAAGATGTTAAAAACAATCAAGTCATCGGTAACATCGACGAGCTTGCGTATAAGACGGGGCTAAAAAATATACATAGGAAAGCTGTTAAAGACACAATAAAGAACTACGCCTCGAATCGAGTTTTTAACAGCAAGCCACCACAAGTCGCTGCGGAAGAGGTAAAACTGCCATGCAGCACCAGAACCATCCTAGCGCAGTTAAGATCCGGTTGGTCACGCATCTTAAATAACTACATGTATAGAATTGACCAGGAAATTGTTGACATGTGAGGGCACGCCATATGATGCTAACCACCTTTTCAATTGTCCAGAGAAACCAACCGACCCGACCTGACGAAGGAAGATCTGTGGTACCGCCCAAGGGCAGTAGCAGAGTTCCTGAATCTAGACTTGGAGCCGGAAGAATAGCACCACCTCTCGTCGCTACAACAACAACAACATATCGGTCTGTATTCTGTAATTACTAGGATCATTCTTTTTTCCTTTTTTTGATACAGGCTGAATGCTAGAAAACTTCCACATGCTAGGAAATATAACTTTCTTGTACGATAGATTAGATAGAAGAATTTTGTGAGAATTGGTGCTAGCTCTCTAGCAAAAGTTTTCAGTATGATGGAAGGGATATTATCATGGCCTGATGATTTATTAGAATTTATTTGCAAAAGCAACTTAAGTATGATATTCTTGCGAAAGATGGTACGCTTCATTATGTACCTGAGGAATTGGTTTTGCCTAGCAATTAGGCGCAGTTAAAGTTGAGTTTCCAGAAAAAGTTTGCCAAGAAGATCAGCTTTTTCTTTTGGGTTTATTATGGGTACATTATTATAAATTAAAGGTGGTAGTGACGATGAGTGAAATTGTTTTGCACTGCTTTAAGGGGCTTAAAAAACTGTCGAGAGCCCGTAGAATGCTCGGCAAATTTTGCTGTTTTCGTTGAATTGAAGCGATTTTTTCTTGGTTTATCAATAACCGACACATGTTTCTGGCAACTTTATATTCTCGCAAGGTTTTTTAAGTGCGTGTTTTAATGTAATAGCGAAACGCAATTGTTTTTTGATTGATTGCCTCTTTGCATTTTTGAACCAAGGGTCTACTCTCGGGATAATCAAGCTATTTGGTATAAATTTACACATTCCTGCCAGTATTACATCAGAAAATACCACAGCAGCTTTATTTGGATCTTGTTCAACTAAGCAAGTTTGTTTCCATGAATACCATTTATGACTTTTGAGGCCTTGCTAATCCGTATTTTTGTAGTTCCAAACACGACGTGGATTCGCTTTAAATGGCTTGGGCATTTCACTATTTAGTGTAGTTGAGATCAAATTGTGATCAGATCCTCCTAGAGGTCTGTGATTTTGAATTGCACTATAGTCGGATCATTTATTAAAAATAAATCAATATTTCTTTCTTCACCTAGAATAACTGGAACTTTTGCTGGCTGCTCAATTACTTGCGTGTAGTTATGGTACAATGAAAATAATTCTGCTTGTTTACAACAACAACAACGCATTCCAATTCACATCGACATTTCAAGAAATTGAAAGTTTTATATGATTCACCCTGAGGATAAATTATTTGAAAAAGAGTACTTCTATCATGACAATCCGCAAGCAGCCGTCGGGATCATCAAGTACAACATTATCTCCAAAATAGTCGGCCACTATGTAGGAAAGATTTACAAAATGTATGGTGGTAACAAAGTCAATGTACTGAGAACGAGGTCACGCAAGTAATGTTAAGGCCGATGTGTGCAACAACTCCACAGTGCAAAAGGTAGTGTGCAACAACTCCTTTCGTCGGCTACGAACCCTTTTATGAACTGAGCAAAAAATCTAAGAACGAAGAGGGACGAGCGTAAGGAGAAATAGTCTGAGGTCCGTAGCAATATCACAGGTCTAAACAATTAAAAGAATTAATTACAATAACGTAGGTATCAAACGAGATCAAAAATATATTCAGGATTGAATAGGATCAACTTAAGAATACTTACAGAACTTATGTTCTCATAGGACATTGAAGATTGAGAAAACATTTTAAGATATTGGAGTGCAGAAGGCGGATGCAAATAGATTATGTTAATTGGAATAAGGAACCCTAGGTCACCTCTTTTCAAAGAATGTGGAAATTAAATTCATAAGAGACTTTAGTGAAAGAATTTGTGGGAAAGGCATGGATTCATGGAACCCTTTTCCATATCCAGAAATGTCTAACAGAGCCAGGATTAGGATGCGTAAATGAGCTAACTGGGTTCTCACCAAGGAGTAGTTTGGTGAGATATAAAATATCGTGCAGTATTTTTATTTTTTTTAAACCCAAAATGAGAAAAGCCCAATTTTGGGAGAGTAAATAGAACATACATATATAGTGACCAAAAATTAATTAACATTCAATTTTTCTATATAAAACAAAAGTAAGATTCCGACTACACACAAATAAACAAAAAAGTGAAGGTAGAGAAAATTATAATATGAGACTAAACATTAATGAATATAATGAATAATAAAAAGACAAGCAATGGACAGCTTAAGAACAGACTGGATTTTATATAAATAAACAAAAACTCGGCCGATGTATAAAATATTTCACTCCGTCCATTGCAATTACTCCACATTGAAAGACCTATATTCCTCCTTGTAAAAATGTTATCATTTTTGGACGCTGAATCTGTTTCCATTCTGAATTTTTTTTAGATTCTGTTCAGCACTGTTCTACACGAATTGTGGGTGATCGAAATCAAATCTTGATTCCCTACAACATCGTTACACTGTTGCTGATATCGTTATACAAATATCGTCACTATCAGTGCTTGGATGAAATCGGATCCATGACGTCTCAAACATATTTTTTTCTTGCTTTACTCATCGGATTGTTAGTGCAAACAGTCAAACTGTCGAGATCGCATGGAGGGATCAGTTTTTATTAATTTGTTAATTTTTTTTGATCCACGGGTGTGACAACCCCGCGTACTCCAGTCCCTGCTATTGGCATATGATTTAACGTGAGATATCGCATACCACTGGCAATAGCAGTGAGATATCACTAGCCAACCGTATTCAGTCAACGGTAGCACTCTCCATCTTAGCTAATGAATATTCCTTGATGCTGGAACGCTGTAACTTGCTCGAAGAAACGAGCCTTCATATAACTATATATCTGAGCTTTAATCAACTGCGTCCCATAATCAAGGATTATACCATTAGTTGGACTATTGGAAAACCAATTTTAGTTTTGTTCCTGCAAATTTTTACTTTTTATCTCTTATTTTATTTTTATTTTCCCTATCCTATCACGAAATATTGGCCTATGTCATATTTTATATGTGATAGGATTTATGGTTTAGTTATCCATTATTTAACAAAAAAATATTAAAAAAAAAAAACAGATTTGCGTCCATTAACATCCTTTGAACGCATGTTGTTGTGGGACCTTGGTCTTAAAAGGTTTTTATGTGTTGTTGTGACACATATTGTAATGCCTACTACACATCACATTTAAAAAAATAACAGTGACAGAATGCAGAGGGACTTTTTTGTCCCAGTAACGTTTAAATGGAATGCTTTGACCGCATCAATAGTCTTGAGTAGCTTCAATCCACAAAGGATTAAAAAAGGAGTCCATCAACACCTCAGAATGGATGTTCTTTTGGGACCTAGGTCTTCTAAGATATACATATCAATGTGTTGTGACACATATTATAATTCGTTTTATATAACACTTTTAAAAAAAAAGAAAATATAGAAGAAAGAAATTTCTTCAAACCAAGACAACAAATGATTTCAATTACGACCTGTGAGGATTTTCACGAATATTATGCAGTGCATGTGGGTTAATTCAGGGGAAATTTGTGAAAGTCGTGACTTAGGACTTGATAAAGTTCGCAAATTTCACTTACGAACTAAGTTTTAAGAACGTTGTTTTAGCGTCTTCTTATTATGCTCGACATTCATACAAGTTACAAAATTCTATTTTTACCCATATTCAAACAAATGTAGAATCAATCACAGTCGGAGGTATTCTTTTCTAAATCGGTTTTCAATAGATTGTTATTCATATGCAAATCTCATTCTTTCATTACGTGCAATTTCACATGGAATCGTATCTACATTGAACATGGCAACATAAACAACAAAACTCCCCCTCTTAACATGAAAACCAATTAGGCATGATAATCAAACATGTGCAAGAATTAAGTACATTTGCGAATTACACATTGTTGTTTAACACATTCATATTATGTACAGTATAACGAATATGTTAAGTCAACTATCACGAAATATAATTTCATATTTAAAGAATCAAATTACCAACCATTTCTTTATAAAAAAACTAAAATTGTTTATTTCTGCAAATATGATGAAAAAAAAAATATTTGCCAAGTCAAAATATGAAAATGTAACAAATCAACATATATTTGGCCATTTTAGTTTCTGTTTAAATTTTTACAAAATTTTAAAAGAACACTACGCCACGTTGACATACATAAATTTTTGCGAAATTTTTTGCATTACATATTAAAATTCATGACAAACTTTTGTTTTTTTTTCGTTTAATTAATCAAAGGAAATTCAATAACGGTAAATTTTACTGTATGAAATCAAGATACTAGAAAGAAGAATATAAATTAAAAACAAAAAGAAAATTTAAAATTCAAATGATTTTTCCCAACATCATATAATACTTACAAACAATATATTTATTATTTTTATTATTAAAAGTAAAAATAAATATATTTCAATTTTTCACACACAAACAAAAATTCACTCTTTAATCTTTAAATACATATAATTTAATTATTACTTAAGATTCAGAAAAACGTTAGTTTCCTAAAAATAAAAAAGTTTAAGAATTAAATAAATTTAAATAAAATTAAATAAATTTAAATAATATTTTACAGGCAAAAAAAATTCTTTTTACACACTTTTTTGTTGAATTGAACTTACTGTGATGAAATCTTTGTAGCAATTTTCTTCTGACTTCTACTTCAACTTTGGATGTCTTAACTTAAGATTCTTCTTGTGCTTTTATTAAATTCTATAACATTTTTACAAAACTTGAATCCTCTTATAAATACAATTCTCAGCTTATTTTATTATAATAGAATTAATTTTTTTTTCGTCAGAACAATTTTGAGGTTGCGTCCATTTTTTATATAACAAAAACACTTATTTTTTTCTCAATGATAAAAATTCAATTTACTTTTATAGAAAAAAATTATAGAAAATCAAAATATTTAGAAATTTGAACACTTTCTACACCTTAATAATGATTAACAAAAAACTGATTTATAACAAAACATCACAACTTAATTATTTTTAATGATATTCTTAAATAATATTTATCACAAAAATTACTTTAATTTACACAAATAGCAAATTTTCTCCATAACTTTTTTTTTCATAAAGAGAAATCATAATAATAATATTTGCACAATTTAACTATAACTAATTAATGTTGTAACGCATTACTTTTGTAATTATATTAATGTGTTATATATCTTTAAATAGATTTTATATTTTATAAATTTCAATATAAAAAATTAGAACAAAAAATCTTTGATTTAAACTATAAATTTATTAGCACGCACCGATGGGCTTTTTGACGTCCATATTGTAATTTTTGATTCCTTCACGTTTTCATTTTTCGTGATGCCAGAGGAAAGGTATTTTTTTGAATTTTTAGCAAATATATTAGGGATGTTCATATTTTTAAAAATATCGATTTCGATATAATCGGCTCAAAAAATAATTGTTAATGCACAATGAAATTACTTTTACTCATGAGATTTGAGCAACTTTTTATTATTATTTTTTAATAGTAGCACAATCATAGGGTGACCAGATGTACTCTTTTAAAGAGTATTATACTCTTTTCGAACAGGTTTTGCTCTTTACTCTTTTTTCAAGCAAAATGTGTTAAATATCCCCGTTTGCAAATTTTATTTTTTACGGAAAATATATTACAAAATAGTGGAAAGGAGTCATAATGGAATACGTTGAACGTTTCCATATTTCCGAAATGGAGTTTTGTCATCAAAACAATTAGAATCAATCAATCTAATATAGCTGGGATTGAGGAGATTATAGAATTTTTTTTGTATCTCCTGACTATTCTGACTGTGAAAGAATTTTTAGTACCATAAATGGCTATTGGACGAAAGAAAAAAGTCAATTAACAGTCAAATCCCTAGAGAACGTTATGATTATCAAGAATAATATAAAAATGTCTTGCAGTGAATTTGTGGAAGCAATCAAATTAGAGACCGAATTGCTAGCAAAAAGTGCCAGCAGTGAAAAATATCTTTAATTATTATTAAAACGCAATTATAATCTTAATTTACCGTTTGATAGTATTTTTTATTTAATATATTTCTAATTGATACAGAGTACGAATTTTCTGTATTTAATGTGATAAACCAAAAGAAATTGTTTTAGTTTTAATAAATGTAACCAATGTTATTGATGAAACAAAGATTGAACTACAAGCCAAAATTTAAAACTCACTGTTTTATTTTTGATTTTTAATATAAAAATTAAGTCGACCTCTTCTAGTGTGCTTCCATATGGGGTAAAAGATTATGAGGTACTATCTCAGTTTGTATACTCTTTTCTGATTTGAAATATCTGGTCACCCTACACAATCAAAGAATTAAGAGAATAGAGGAAGTGAAATTGATGTTATAAGTTGAAGTAATTTTTGCACACCAATAAATTGTTAGCAACACACTTGCGTTTTAGTAGAGGCGCCGTAAAGATTTCTATTATTGCATTAAATTCCAAATTTAAGCGTATTTTTGCCCCCAAAATTAATATAAAACAAAGAGACGCCATTACATAAAAAACAACATAAAAAAATTTGACAATACAACATAAAAAAATTTGACAATCTATAACCGAAGCATTATTATTGTTTACATTGATTTTAGATTTTATTTTTTTCTCGAAAATATTTAAAAAACTTCAAACTTATTAATTGAAAAGTAAATTATAATATCAATATGAGTTATCTTTGATAAGAAATCCCATCCTGCATATGTTTTCGGTAATTTTTACACGTCATTATCACACACTTCATATTTAATGTTTATTCAAAATTTTCACTTAATATATTTAATTTTTCTGTAAAATTATTTTTAAATTATGATAAAATCACTAGTATTTCTTATATCTTCTTATATATTAATACGCTAAAAAAAACTTTGTACAGCCTAACGCCTTTTTATTCGAATTTTAATTCATTTCAAATTTTCACTACTAACTGATATTCGTGTAACTTAGATTTTAAAGATTTTTGGGATTTTTCGGATCATAAATAAAAAAGTTATAGACGAATTAAAATGTATTTTTGAATTTAACGGCCTCCCATATAAAATATGAAAATGGAATTGCCCAAGTATATATTTTTTTTCACAAAAACGATAAGCAGGCTACAGACCTTCAATCAATTTGTCAATCAATTCGAAAACGAAAACAAAAGAAATAAAATTTAGTGTAAAAATCCCCTAAATTTTATTTCGTTTATTTTCTTTTCGTTTAGTGAATTGAGTGACAAATTGATTGAAGGTCTGTAGCCTGCTTTAAGAGAATATAAAAAAATTAATATAAAAAAATTAAATTTAGTATTTTATATTTTCTTTACAAATTTCAATTTAGTTTATGAATTGATTTAGGAGTGAATAGACGTAATATTTTTCTTTGTTTTTTAATTATAGGAGTGGATAGACATAATATTTTTCTATGAATGTTGTGAATGAAGAAATGAATTGCACGTGGTATTTATCATTTTAAAATTCATGTGTTTGTTAAATTTGTCAGATAAAGATAGAATTGATTCGACGTGATAATGGTATGAGTGAGTTTATATTACTTTTCTTTGTTTTTTTATTATTATTATTTTTAAATAAATAAAAACACAAACTTTGTCTTTTCCACATAAAACTTTTTAAAAATTTTATTAAAATTATTATTTTTAAAAATTTTTAAAAAGTTTTATGTGGAAAAGACAAAGTATGTGTTTTTATTTATTTAAAAATGAATTTCCACAAAGATATTTCGATGGACATCATTAATTATATTATTATTTTTCTTTGATTTTCTTTGATTTAATTATTATGGTGTTAATGGTGAAATGAATGTTATAAATGACGTATTATTTTTCGTTGTTTTTTTATTATTACTAGGAGGGCCCGGCGTGCTTCGCTACGCTTATAAATAAAGTTGTTGCGTAGTCATTTTGTTGACGTAGAAGCAATAATTTCAAAAAGTGGTAATGAGAAATGCTAGCATATAGTTTTTAATTTTTCTTTTTAAATATATGAATGAAAAATAATCAGAACTCTAGCTGACCAGTTCGGATATATGAAAAATTAGCGATCAAATAAGTTAGAGATCAAATAAGCTCACCAATAGGTGAATCTAAAAACATTCGTTTATTGGGTGTCACAGTTTCAAATGACCTACTCTGGAACGACCATGTAAGGGCGATGGCAAAAAGCGCGTCTAAATAACTCGGCCTCCTAAATAGATGCAAAAAATTTTTCACTCCATACCAATTGCTCCATGTTTATAAGTCCTATATTCGTCCCTGTATGGAGTACTGCTGTCAAGTTTGGGGTGCTGCCTCTGTTTCCATCTTGGCCCTCTTGGACTCTGTTCAAAAGCGGGCTATACGAATTGTGGGTGATCGAACTTTGACATCAAAACTTTATTCCCTACAACATCGTCGCACTGTTGCTGACCTCGTTGTTTTTTACAAATATCGTCATCAGCAGTGCTCGGATGAAATCAGCGGCATCATGCCTCAAACTTATTCTTACCCCCGTTCCACTCGGCAATCGGCTGCCGCAACCGGTGAAACGGTAAAGATCCCGCGCTGTCATACTGGCAGATCGCAGAGAGACTTCTTTGTCCGAACTGCGTACAAATAGAATAGTTTGCCGGAACACTTAGTCTCAGGTGGCTTCAACCCGCAGATGTTTAAAAAAAAGCGTTAATCTACACCTTAGAACGCCAGTTGTTGTGGGATCCAGGTCTAGACCTAGGTCTTAAAAGGTATTTATGTGTTGTTGTGACACATATTCTAAACCCTATTACACAACACATTTTATTTAAAAAAAAAAAAAAATATATATATATATATATATATATATATATATATATATATATATATATATATATATATATATATATATATATATATATATATATACATATATATATATATATATATATATATATATATATATATATATATATATATATATATATATACACAGTGTAATTCGCTTATAACGACATTGAAAATGACTTTAAAATCCGTCGTTACATCCGAATGTCGTAATATGCGAAGTGCCCAATTTTTTATCAGAATCAATTTAATGGCGGGTTTATAAGGCGTCATACGTTTCTGTAATTGTTGGAGGAGAAAAATTTATGGTATATACAGGTTTATTTTAAATATCTTCTATACGTCAACGTATACGTTAATATTAGGTAAATTTATAATATCGTCGACAGTATCTTTTAATGTGGGCTCTTCCTCTGTGAATAAAAATTTATCAGAAATGATAAAAACTTCCAAATTTTCATCACCCCTGAAAGAAGTTGTTATCGAGAAGCAAAACTTGGCCTATCCCATTAGTGGAATATCATCATTAGCATCGTAACTCACAGCGTCTGTATCGTCATCATCATCAACTTGCAAGAATTCGGCATGCCTAAGTCAATTGAAATACGACGTTTACTTACTAAAACGATTTCTAGTTGGATAGCATCTACCAATTAGAAAAAGTTGTGCTTTGGCCATTGTCATTTCTAAGAATTTTTATTAAAATTCTGTCGATAGAGATTTTTAAAAGTTTTGATTACACCCTTATCCTTCGACTGAAGGATAACCTGAATAACCTAAATAACCTGGCTGATTTACTTTTTTCCATCACAAGCCATTCATTCGCTTTCAACTTACACATTTTTTTTATTTAAATTTTTTTCTGGAGTAATTTTATAAAATAGACCCGTTTTGTCGACGTTGTAAATTTTATTTGTAGCCGTCGAGTATTTTCGACTACGCTGATTGTTAGGAATTCGTCACATGCACTTCCATCAACACTTGCTCATTCATCAAAAATCCCACCCCACCATGCACTCAAGCGCAATATATGTCTCTTACGGTCTCAAAAAGTTCAGCTTTCCATACATTTGAATTCAGAATTTAGCGGCGATCCAATTAATTCTGTTTTCTTTTGCAATATTGAATAGATATTGCAACAATTTTTGAATTGCTTTTGCTTAAACTCTGTCAACAACACTTCGCAAATCTTCCCAATTTTTCTGTTTTATTCCTTGCAATTTTTTTACTATACATTCAGAGATTAATACGGTATATTCACGATTAATTAACGAGCAGACCTGAAAACACACATTCTGAATAATGTAAAGGGAAAGTGATCTCCGTCGAGAATCGAAACCGGCTTCCTTGAGTTCCAAGGCCACCTAGCGCCTTATCATCTGAGCTAAAACTGCAACAATGTAAACCAAACCACCAAAATGGAAAGATATAGAGGATAAAAACCACCAATTGTGATTAATAAATCACAACTATTATTTTTGAACTTATCGGTCGCAATAAACGAACAATCTGTGCATCTATCTGTACAAATTTTATTACAAAATTGGTCGCTATATCAGAAATGTCGTAATAACCGAAGTCGTTTTAAGCGAATATTTTTATATAGGAACAAAGGCAAGCTCAACCATTACTTTGATTTTATGACGCTATAGGCGAAATGTCGTTATAACCGAGGGCGTTATAAGTGAATTTCACTGTATATATATATATATATATATATATATATATATATTATATATATATATATATATATATATATATATATATATATATATATATATATATATATATATATTATATATATATATATATATATATATATATATATATATATATATATATATATATATATATATATATATATATATATATATATATATATAATTTATATATATATATATATATATATATATATATATATATATATATATATATATATATATATATATATATATATATATATATATATATATATATATATATATATATATATATATATATATATATATATATATATATATATATATATATATATATATATATATATATATATATAATGTGTATACACTTCGGAACCAAATACACGAAAAACTGAAATGTCTGGAATTTTATTATGCTATAACTCATATGGTGATTATTCTTTAATTTTTGAAACACCACTTCTGTTTATTACAAAAACAGCTGAACTCACTGCTTTGGCCCAAAATTTTTAAACAAGCCCTTTTGCTTGTAACATAGTTCAAGTACTTTCCACTTACCTTTATACCACGTATAACCGACCGTTCTTTAATGAGAAATTCCACAACGCGACAGAATTTCATCAACATACCGATTTTTAAATTCCTTACCGTTATCCGAACGAAACACTTTTACTTTATGTCCCGTTTCAATTTCTACACTGTTCAAGAAAATTTTCAAATAGTCTTTAACCTCACTTTTTTCTTTCATAAAAAATACTTTTCTATAACTTGAATAACTGTCTTTAAAAACAACATAATATCTCAAACCACCAATTGATTTTGTTTGCATTGGTCCGCAAACATCTGAGAAATCAATTCGCCTGGATAATTCGCCTTAAATTCACTATCTTGAAATGGTAATCTATGTTGTTTACCTAAACAACAAGCATCACAAAAGAAATCATTTTGATTTTCAATTTTGACATTCGCACGTTTTAAAAAAACTTTGACATGTCTAACATTTTGATGACAAAATCTCTCATGCCACAGCTGTAAATTATTTGAGACTGAAACATTTGCCTCACAACTTTCACTAATTTTCGGATACAAAACTTTAAACTGCATACTATAAAGACGATTTACCACTTGATCTCCCACTGCTTCTAAACCCTCCTTGTTGTAGAATTTATAGACTCGATCATCACATGTCATATTATAACCTTTATCTAGCATTGATCCAGACGAAAATAATTTTAACTTTATTTTTGGCACATGAAGAACATTTGCCAAATGCCTTTCATGACATTTGTCATCAGCAAAACTCAAAATGTTTACATCACCTGCACCGACTGCATCCAAAAATGCCCCATCACCTATGCGAATTTTCAGAGGTTCATCAACAATTTTGTAGTTTATTAACTTATGAATTTATGATTCTCTATTGTGAAACATATGTTCACTTGCATCTTAATCTGCATACCACTTGTCAATCGAAGATATCGCCGCCATCACAAAAACTTCACTAACATAACTAAAACCTTTCGCTATTCCATTATTTCCATTGGAATTTTGAACTAATCGCGCACGATATCTCTCAACATCTCCATTTAAACGTTGTTTAATTTTATAAACTTAACGGTTGTCTACTGGCTTTTTATTTTTAGGTAAATTTACCAAGTCCCAAGTACAATTTTGAATTAGAGAATTTATCTCTTCTTCCATCGCATCTTTCCATTCAATTGAGAAGCATTGGCTTCCTTGTATGTATCTGGTTCTATCAAATTGGACACATAAAGATGATAAACATTCAGCCTTATTGGAACTTTTGTTTGACGTGCCCGAGTTTTTATTTTTATTTTGAACATGATCTGGACAATCGGCCTTGAAATGACCCGACTTTCCACATAAAAAACATTTATAATTTTTCTTAGTATGTTTACTGCCACTCTTTTTAGCAACTAAAGCATTTTGTTGTTGTGGTATCTGTTGCTGCTGCAATTCAATTTTCTGTTCTTCTGCCATGAGCCGAGCTACCATATTATTTAAGGTTCTCATTTCATCTGACGTTGAATCACATGCAGTAGAGAAATGATTATATGCTTATGCTAACAAAGCTAATATTTTTGCCATTAACATGCCATCAGATACCGATTGTCCCAACTCTTTCAAACTATTCGACAATTGTTCCAACTTTGAAATATGTGTAGCCATATTATCCCCTGGTTCAATTGAATTATATCAATAAAACTGTTGCTGTGTCAAGTGACGGGTTGATTCCGATTTTTGTTCAAATACACTATGCAATTTTATCCAAATTTCATGTGACGTATTGCAACCCATGATATATGTTGTTGGAACTGTACCTATCGTAGTAACAAACATGGCCTGAGCATTTGTGTCGGCTTTATTCCAAGCTTTCCATAAAGCATCATAGCCGGCCGCTTCTTTTACAGGTGGTTTTCGATCCCCGGAAACAACATCGAACAGATCATTTGACTTCAAAATTATTTTTATTCGAAATTTCCATTTCGACCAATTCTTTGCACCTTCTAACTTACTAACTTTCATTACCTCATTGTTTTCCATTTTTATTTCTTCTAAAAAATAGTCCAGGTTTACCGTAATATATTACACCATATATTACTAAACCACTTTTTAAAAAAAAATTCACAAAACAATCTAGAAAGTTCGGAACACATGAATTCGAATACATAACTTTCTAATACTTTTTTATTTTAATTAACAAAAAAAAACTAGCAATTCGCAGGCCCATAAGCTGTTAAAGTTATTAAAAACAAATTTAATAATATCGAATTTTATTAGGATTAAAGTTATACATTCAAATAATATTAATACAGAAAATTATAATTCACGTAATGGCATTTTTTTTTTAAACCCTAAACTACAATATATATTTACAAACTTCGTTAGTACTGCCATATAAACAAATTAACATCAGAGCAGCATGGATTAATTTTTACTTCAACAACTGCAATGAAAAGTGTCGCTTAAACAGAAATGTCTTGAACTTGTTGAATTTCATGCCTTTTAATTGCTTACTTCTACCCAGCGAATAAAATGCTATCGAATCGTTCATGAATCGTTGAAGAAACTTCTTCTCTGACCAGCAGAATCGTGATGGAAAAGGAATAGAAATTTGTATGAAAAAAATTAAAATGTCCGCTAGATTCGTGAACGAATGCTCTAGTGCGATTCATCATGTAATACTACCAGTTGAATCTATATGGAATATTCTCCAACGATTCTATAGCGAAATTTTGTTAGTTTTACTTAACGATTCAATATAGAAATTTTGTTAGTTTTCATCAACGATTCTGTAGTGCATAAATCGAAATTAAATTCATAAAACATTGGAATAATTAAAAATTTTTTTGGTTAAATTTCTTTTACATTTCATGTAAATATTTATTTGAATAAAAATAAAAAATAAAATAAAAGATAATATAAACATTAAAAAAAGGAAAAATTAATTTTTACATATAAAAGAAGAAAAAATTAATTTTTATTTTGTTCTCTTTTTTTTGAAATGGCGTTGTTTTGCAGCTTTAACTTGATCTCTAACCGTTTTTACACATTCGTCATAAGTTGGATAAGTTTTTTTTCCAGGCATCTGAAAATTTAAAAAGAAATTTCTTTATTAATACTAATTATTTTACTTTATTAAAATATAATTTTAATTTTGAAATATTGTTTTTAAATATGTATATATACTTTTCTAAAGTTTTAACACTATATATATTAAATTTCGCACTACAAATTGTTTTTAATTAAAAAATATGAACATTTTCGTCTAGATTTTCAATAACAAATGAATTTTTTTAACTAATTTCAGTTGTAACCCCAGCAAAAAAATTCCATAGCAATAAAACTATATGAATAATCTTAAAACAATAAAATAATTCTGTTGCCACATTATTTTTCTTTGTGTGCTTATTATTTTTTTTCATTTTTTTGTTTTTCTTTTGTAATTCAAACCAAATTAACCAATCAAAAGTCTTTAAAATTTTATGTAGAGAATCGAGGTAGAATCGTAGTGCAGCCTTCCTATGGAAAAGGTGTAGAAACTTTCTCCTGTAGAAACGAAATTCGTTGGGTAAACACATGTCTTAGGGTGCGTTTATGTTGGAGCTTCGATAATGGCGTCGACCATCGATGTGATTCAAGCGTTTACAAGAGCGCAGCAACAGCTCCCCGCAGAAGAACTATAATTTGGATAAGCAAGCCGCTACAAAGTTATACAGACGAATGAACACAGAACAGACGAAGAATTGCAAATAACTGCTTTTAGCAAATTATAACCCAGGCAAGAAACTGTAATCGAAATCGTTTTGTAATCGATAGTTTCGAATTGGAGAAAAAGAGGCATATCATAATGTATATTGTCATCTAACTCTGATTCAAAAATATGGCGTTTTGACATTTAAAATTGCACATATATCTTCCATAGACATTAGTCGCGCATAACATATATGTATTTGTTGATAAATTAAACAAATATAAAGTTAAAATACTGTGAATACAATATAATATATTTCAACAGTAAGTAAATTTTTAATATATATATAAGAAAATATGCATTCTATCTACAATTATTTTAATTTTATTTTCATCATATAACATAACCTATAGTTTGAAGTTGCAGCATTTATTGATTTGATAAATAAATCTATATTTCTATAAAATATTTCTTTTAATGATATTTTTTCTCATTTCAGGTTCACATTTTGATATATATATATATAATTATAATTCTAAATACTATTTATTTTAATGGCATTTTTTTCTCATTTCAGGTTCACATTCACATTCACATTTTTTTTTTAAAATTTTTGTAATTAATTTAACAAAAATATGTTAAAATGTTTTTTATATGATAATAAATAAATATATTAATAAAAATATTTGTATTTTAAATTAATAAACAATTACAAAAATAACTCTAAACTTTCGATAACATTGCCACTAGTAGTTTCGATTTTGTATCGAAACAGGTTTCTTTTTTTTTTTTTTTTTTTTATTAATTAGTTAGACATGTTTAGCACACTAAATATGAAATATTCATTATTTAGACTCTTTGAATATCCGAAGATACCATGTCAACTATAAAGGAATGGGGATATAGGGATAACTATACTAATTTTTTATTACTAATTTTTATACTAATTTCGATTAAGTTTCGTTTGCATGTTTCGATTTGGTATCGATTACAGTTTCGATTTGGTATTGATCACATATTCGCTTACTAGGGCGAACACGTTGTTCTAAATGTAATCGATACAGTATCGAAACTGAATCGAAACATGTTTCGACTACATGATTACATGTAATCGATACCGAATTTATTGCAAATCGATTACGTACTACCTGGGAAGTAGTTTAAAATCTTTTCATGTAAGCTTTGCCTTTTTATTTAATTATAATTCAATTCAATTGCATATTCGCCAAAACCTCCTATATTCTTAATAGCCTGATACATTGACGCCATATTAAAAAAACAATGAATATTGCCATATGCAAAAAATTGGATTAGTGTTTTTGATTATATTTTTTTGAATTATTTTTATATGTATTTTTATTTTACAGATGGCGTTAAATATTTTTTGAATTTGTTTATATTAAGTTTTAATTTCAAAATGGCGCTACAAGTTCACGATTTTTTTCTGTGCTAAAAATGAAGAAAGCAGCTTATATACAGGGAGTTTTAATTATACTCAAAATCCCCTATATCAAAACTCAAATATACAAGCCTTCTTCATTTTTTAGCACAGACAAAATGGTGAACGTGTTGCACCATTTTGAAATTAAAACTCAATATAAAAAAAATTCAAAATATGTTTAACGTCATCTGAAAAATAAAACTCCATTTAAAAAAAATTCAAAAAAATTTAATCAAAAACATTGATCCAATTTTTTACCTATGGCAATGTTCATTTTTTTTTAAATGGCGTCAATGAATTGGGCTTGAAGAATATAGGAGGTTTTGATAGTACTTCAAAATACATGGCGCAAATTTGTACCAATGGAAACTATCGAATATACAAAACAATCATAGAATAGACCTTTTTAGTTTTAATGACAAAGCAGCATAGATGGCCACCGCATACCATCAAGAAAATTTGTTATTATAGTTAATCAATAATTGTTTTAAAATTATTACACAATAATAATAATTTAACAACAATAGCAATAAAACTGATAAAATGCTGGACAAAATAAACTTGAATTGCTAGAAACAACAATAATGGTCGGATTTTTTCTGTGCAAACAGCATTTCTGTAAAAAGGTCTATAATATGAAAATAGGTGTGTAACCTAGATATAACATCGAATATGACAAATATTTTTGTCATATTCGATGTTTATAGCTAGGCTACACTTTAAAGTTTTGAATTATTTTTGAGAACTTTATTTTATCAATTTGTAATGACATCGATATCTGAAATACAATAACGATCAAACTGAAATAACTGAAAAACAACAAATGCATACATTTTTTAAAGTTAATTCAGCTACTTCAGTCAAATTTAACATGCCTACTATAACAGATAATGAAACCGGACAACCCCCATTGCATATCCGACAAAAGAATTTAAATTTATCTATAATTATTTGGTGTACCCGGTATATTATTGATTGTTAAATAAAATCTCAGACACAAAACAAGTAGGGACAAATTCGTTTAATAAATAGTTTTTGCAATACCCCCTTATAATAAGGTCCAGAGGTCTAGAAGGTCCAGATATGAATTCGTATATGTAGTTGATTATTTTTCATTTTGTTGATTAATTTCCAATGTTTTACGAATTTTGTTGAGATGATTTAAAAGATCTGATCTTATGGGTATTCCGCATAGTATGTCTGGGTACAATTTAATTCGGCACAAACAACACTTTGTGGATTCTTTTGTCTTAAATTATGAACAACTTTTTGCATTTTAAATCTTTTAACTTACGTGCCTACCTGCTCTACCTCTATTTGATTTATACATATATTACCAAATATTACAGCCATCGGTTAAAAAAATAATAGATATAAATATGAAAAACAATTGATTTTCACGATAGCTGGTCAATTCATAATGAATACAAGTATAACTGGTTGGTCTATTCGAAAATAGATGGGGTTTATTAAAGTTGTGTGCATATAAGATAAATGGTAAAATAACGAAGAAATTTATAGATTTTGTTTGCGAAAATTCGTTACATTTAACATCGGTTAATTAATTTAAATTTATGATTAGGGAACAAATAATAATTGTTGTCTATGGTGGAGTGTCTATGGTTTGCCATTATATGTATTTTCATCTATCAATTCTTAGGGCCGATTGTATGAATGCGGATAGAAGATAAATCCTCGGATTAATCGTCATTTGCATTGTATGAATCAGGAGAGATTAAAAAATCTATCAGAGGATTGTTGATCTATCCTTTGATCTATCTTCTATTTTTCTTCTATAAAACAAAGGGTAAAACTTTTTTCTTGACATGCACATAGCAGAAAAGTTTTGTTTTGAATTTGTGGTTATTTTTTAATTTAAATTTCTGCGTTTCAAAAATTTGTTTTTTGATATATATTAATAGTAAAACAAATTATATTTTCAATATAGTTTTAATATATTCAATTTCAATTTTGAAATAATGTTTTTTAATATATAATTAAATTTATTTAATAGAAAAGTAAAAGAAAAATTATTGTCACTTATAAACAAATGCTATAAACTGCAATAAAAACAAAAATAAAAATTAATCCATCCGTGTTCATACAATCGACGAAAAAAAGAATCCTCGGATGAAGATAAAATTTTATCCTCGGATTTTTTTCTATCCATCCTTGTTCATACAGTCGGCCCCTAATAACTAAAATTGCAACATACTCTAAATTCATAGTTCAATGCTTTTTTTTTTTTTTTTTTTAATAAAATGTGTTGTGTAGTAGGAATTACAATATGTGTCACAATAACACATAAAAACTTTTTAAGACCAAGGTCCCACAACAACATACGTTCAAAGGTGTTGATCGACGTAAATCATATAAATATAAAAGTGTACATTCATATATCTACATAACATCTAACATCTACATATGACTTTATCTTGATGGAAAATCGAATCAAGACGGCGATTGTGTTGCTATTTTCTTGAAACTTATTCTTGAAACGCGAGCAATGTGGATTTAGTAGGAGTTCTAGAGACTCCGTCTAGATGTTGGCCTACTGAGTACTGAGCATCCAGCTGTTGTAAATAGTCAGCGTCTCAATTTTCTTAAGTCTTGCAAAGATTTCGGAGTGTGCTGGACTACAACAGCGAGGCCTCCAAAATTCTTCTAAATGCCAGTTTGCTCTCACCTGTTTCTACAGCTAGGATTTTTGAATGACCCGCTTTCCAATTCGAAATGCAGATACTGATGATCAGAACCAAAGTGTTTTTAGACATCTCCCATTTTCGTACTCTGGGGGTCGATTCTGATCGGTTTTAACACATTTTGTTTAAAAATCTGTTAAAAACAGGTTAAAATAAAATTTGTCTTTACTTGATTCGCACAACACAAAAACTAAACGAAAAACGTTTGTCTGAAATTATTTCATACAATTTAAATATTTTGACGTTTGACGTTTGGATATTTAATAAAATTTGCTTGGTTAAAGTATTTTTTGTGTTTTGAAATTTTTATTTGTTAAAGTGAATTTAATTATAAATAATGTGAAATTAATTATTTAGTAAATCTAAATAAAGTGAAATTAAAATATAAAAACTATATAAACTACAAAAATCTATTTAAGTGAAGTGAATATTTTATATTATAATTTCAATTTCACAGATTCACCGATTCACCAATTAATTTCACTTAAAATACAGTTTATATAGTTTTTATATTATAATTTCACTTTATTTAATTAATTTCACTTGAAATAAAAAATTTAGCAAACAAAAAGTTAGGTTAACAGTACGAATTTTGTAAACAAATAATTTAACTCGTCCTATTTTGGTTGAATTAAAATTTGGTTAAAAAATTATTAAAATACTGTTTGAATTGTAGAGAAATCTAAATTTAACGAAAACTTAACGCAAATGTTGCCAGGTGGAAAAATCTGTTTTGGAGAATTTTTAATAAAGTTTTAAAAATAGGTTAAAATTTGATTTAAAAGATGTTAAAACCGATCAGAATCGACCCCCTGTTTAGATAACACGTTAACATCTAATACTTTTTATCTGTTACACTAGTTGACAAAAAAAATTTACCTAAATAAAACCCAACTTTTCTTATGGATTTTGGCTTGCTGAACACGAATATCATATTCATTTCCTTAGGTTAGCTGTTTTGTTTTTGAGATATTCGCGAGAAACTTTTTCAATGACAAAAAATGTTATTCCGGTTTTTGGATCTCATATTTTACAAAACAAACAAATTCAATATATTAATGAAAAAATCCATAGTAAATATACTAACAAACATTTTGAGCTATTTTTTGTACAAATCCATCAAGGTTTCTTAAAGTTACACTCGAAAAAAGTTGGGAAAAACGAAAATTTCGCGCTTTTTTTAATTTTGCCATATTCAACGCCATAAATTGAACAAAAAATGATTGTAAATTTTTTAAATTTCTTGGCACCAATAGTAAATTCAATTCACTTTCTTTAAAGCTAAACAACATAAATATTGGTGCAGTGTGCACCATGTTATTTAAGATACTTTCCTTAAAAAAGTCAAAACCCAAAATTTGGAGCAAAATGTTTTAGTAAGAATATTTTAAATTTTGCAACATAATTGATTTATTTATGAGTTGTTATACAGATTTTCGAATTAAAATTGCAAGTTATTTTGAGTTTTCCTTATTTCAACCATCTTTTCTATTAGATATAGGTAATTGTCGTTATGGTCCTAAAATTGAAATTCGGAACAACAGAAAGCAATTTTTAGCTTTATTTTATAAATTAAAAAACCAAATTTAATGTTAAAATATATTAAAATTTATATTGAAGTTGTGCTCGACAATTTTTTTAAACTCAACGCCAAATCTCCACACACCACATAATTTAAAATATATTCAACGTTTAAATAAATTTGACTTTACACTTTATTATTTTAAAATAATTTCTAACTGATGTTTGAGAACGACTGAACTTAAAAATATTATTTACGATGTGGCACAAAAAGAAAAGAAAAAAATACATTAAACGCGGTTGAAATAAGGAAAACTCAAAATAACTCGCAGTTTTAAATCGAAAATCTGTATAGCAATTCAATTTTTAATTTGGACTTTTTTGGGAAAACTCGAATAATTTGGTGCACATTGCACCAATATGACTGATTTTTAGCTTAAAAGAAAGAAAATTAAATTTACTATTGGTTCCAAGAAATAAAAAAAAAATACAATCATTTTTTGTTCAAAATTTATGACGTTGACTACGGAAATTTTTTTAAAAAAAGCGCGAAATTTTCGTTTTTTCCCAACTTTTTTCTAGTATATCTTCCAGAAAGCTTGATGGAATTATATTCGCGAATGTCTCAAAAACAAGAGCTAACCTAAAAAATGAATATGATATTCGTGTTCAGCAGGCCAAAATCCATGAGAAAAGTTGGGTTTTATTTAGGGAGACAAAAAAAGTTCAAAATTTGCAAACTACCGTCTTCCCCCGAAAACAACGCCTAGGTGTTGTGTTCGAGGGTGAGCAATTTTTCGACTTTTTTAAAAAGTGATATAATTATTCGAATAGAACGCTTTTTCAAATAGAACACTATCTCGAATAGAACGCCACTTTTCGAAGTAAGTGATTTTTTAAAAAATTTAAATTTAATTAAAACTTTTGTTGTAAATAAAACATAAGTTAGTAGTTCAGGTAATCTGTATATGGTTATATGGTTTTATATGTGTTGTTATACATTGCCATTTTATTCAGTTTATAATTTTATAATTTTATACAATTCAGTTTAAGTGAATGATTCAGCAATTCACTCGATTGTAAGGCGGCTAACGTATAGGAAGCATTCGAAATTTGACCGACACATTTTTGAGTTGGCTGAAATTTTTTTAGGTATTTTATTTCGAATTTTTTTTTTGTTTTTGGAAAATAGAACGGTTCTAAATTTTAAGAACTTCGTGCTTTTTGACTTGAAGGCTTATTTTCAAAAATTCATAGCTTCGGTTTTATTAAAGATAGAAACTTCTAGATTGTTTTATTTTAAAGTTAAAAGATGCTATTTGAAAAAAATAAAGTCATTAAAAATTATTAACAACTTACTATTTTTATTAACAAATAATATGTTAAAATCGATTTTTAGTCAGTGTCCAACAAAAATAAAGAGTTTAGTATAACCATCAATTTTCTATAAAAAGCTTATTTTTATTAATAGAGAAACGATTTTTATCCACGACTACTAAGGAATATATACTTTCATTCCACTTTATATATTAAATTCCACTTTATTTATTTCATTCCACTTTATTTATTAAATATTCCCCTAACCAATTAAAAACTTGATTTGTTGGTATAGTAATATAAACAAGTTCAAACAAGAACAATACATATATAAAATCTAAAATAAACAACAAATTTGTTTTGTTTTTCTTGTTATCTTTGATGAATTAATTTCAATATGGCGATATAAACTTTTACAGGAAAACTGGAAATTATTTGAAATATTTTGAAGTCGTGGATAAAATAGCATCTTGTATTCGTTAGGATGAAGGCAATTCTTCACTCGGATGATTACCTCCACTCGCTACGCTCGTTCCGGGAAAGTTCATCCTCGTGAAGAATTGCTTTCATTCTAAACTTATACAAGAATCTACTATTACTGTTAGAAGTAAATTAATTTATTGAGCGCGGAACGACAAAAATTTTCATAAATTTTTGTCGTCCCGCGCTGTAAAAATTAATTTATTTCTAACAGTAAAACTCATTTCTCCATTAATTAAATATACGTTTTAATAGAAAATTTTTTCGATATAAAGCCCCTACGAAAAATTTCAACCAAATCAAAAATGTGTCGGTCAGAAAGGTGTCCGGTTTGTAAAAGAATGACTCATAAACATTAATCGATCATTATACAATTGTTGTCCACTTCCACAACAGTAATGTTGACATATTTTAGTTTGCAAAAAGCTACAATCTCCATACCACCTGATGTCGAATACCCTTTATGGAGCTTGGCCTTGTCGTTCTCGTCGATAAGATCATTTAGATTGGCTTCAATTTCTAGGATGATATCGCTTATAATACTTCTTAGCCACGTACCGAACGGTTCGAAACTGATTTTGAAGTTTTTGAAATAGTCAAAAAGAGATTTCGAGTTTTTCTCTGCCAAAAATCAATTGCTTTCATATAACAATCAAAATACGTATGATATTATTTATCATACATGTAGTGAATGCCTTAAAAAAATTTGTTTGCATTCATAATTCAATACATAACGCCTAGGCGTTATATTTGAATAAAACGCAGGGTAGGCGTTCTATTTGTTTACAACGCATAGGCGTTTTTTTCGGGGGAAGACGGTAGTGTTATTCGTTCTATATAGGTAGATTTACAAATGTGGACACATTACAGATAGACAACTATTCGCATCATAGGATAAAGTGATCGTTAATTTTCAGGTCCACCACCACCTATGACCTGTAATTGTATAATTATGTTTAGTTTGCCTTTATAGCAAGAATAAAGGAATGACACTTATCTTTTTCCATGAACAGCAGTTTGTAGCTTTCAATCTAAAGAAACAAGTACCCGGTCATCGGAAACTCATGGTTTTTGGATCTAACCAGACAACATTTCAAATATTTGTTTTCATCTGCACAATTGCAAGATCCAACTCACATCAATCTGCATGGAAATTTGGATTTATCTGTGACCATTCAGTTTAACTTGTGAGTAACGTCAGTTTAACTTGTGCTGTTTGCATCAGCTAATAGTACAGTTAGTAGTATACCGTAATACTTTCTTTCCTAAATTTTCCATCATTAACCATAACAGTTTTCAGCTCTATTTAAACTTTATATTCGTAATTGACAAATTGGCATTTTAATTAATACAAATGTAGACTGTGTTACAATCCATGCTATTTACACTGGGTTCCAATTAGCTGCTAAATTGTACTAAATTGCTAAATCAATTTAGCAAACTATTTACACTGCGTTCCAATTAATGCTAAATTGTACTAAACGTGCTAAATCAATTTAGTCAACTATTTTATTTGACTAAATCAACATTTTGTTTCTAAATAATTGTGAATCAATTCATATCGTTAAACAATATCTGACAACTGGATTACTTTAATTTAAATTAAAATTCGATAATTTTGTAAAATTAAATTTAGATTTGGCAGTTTAGTACAATTTAGCAGCTAATTGGAACCCAGTTTAAATTTCACTTTTTAATTTTTTGTGATTTTACATGCCTTATAATCATATCAATATATTTATATATAGCAACTCAATATTTTATATTGAAATCTCCTCGCCAAACTGACCGTATATAATTCTAGTTTTTAACAATAAATGAAAAAACAAACAAAAGAATGTTTAACTGTCAATTTAGAATATGTGAATTGGAACGATGAAATTGCGAATTTTACAGTTTTAGTACAATTTAGAATTGTTGGTACTCAATAGCATGGATTGGAACACAGTCTTAATAATAATTATAATCAATGCAACTTGTTTTTATACAATAGTATTTCAAAAACATTAATCCACTAAGTGTGGAAGGAGCTAACCAACTGCAAAGCTTGGTTATTATATTTCCCTTTTTGCCTGCCGTATATGTATGTAGGGTTTTATAGAGAGAAGTTAATCGTACAATTTAATCTGCAGCATTTGGTAAATATAATTCTAAGTGATTGCTCATCGTTTAAATATTCAGTTTTCGTATTAGTTTTTATACTTGTATATGACGTAAGACATTGCTGGCGCTCATTATAGACTGGTGTTTGTTTCCGCTCTCCACCAGACAAACTCAAATTTTACACAACAATTACTAAAGTCGTGTCACATCAGACGACATGACTATAGTCACGTCACGTTGCCTTAAAATTGGTATTTTTGAAGTCGATAAAAACGGCCACAACTAAATTAATATACTACTCTGAAGTTTTTGTTATTTGACTTAAAAATCATTTTCATCAGATCGTTTAACTATAAGCTAAAACTTAAATATATTTTCAACCTTTCCTTAAGATGTATTCTTTGCCATCTATTCTATGCAAAAGTTATAAGAGATCAAAGATTCAATTTTACCTAGGACCCCCGCTTTGATTGTTTTGTAATTTTTTATAGTAAACTAGCAGGACCCGGCGTGCTTTGCTACGCTTATAAATAAAGATTTTGCGCAGACATTTTGTTGACGTAGGAGCAATGATTTCAAAAAGTGGTAATGAGAAATTATAGCGTAATTTTTAATTTTTCTTTTTAAAAGTATGAATGAAAAATAATCACCATTCTAGCTGATCAGTTCAGATATATGAAAAATTAGCGATCAGCCATTATGTTTTGAAGTAAGCAATAAAACAATTTAAATGACTTGTTGAATTAGTAGAGGTGTGTCATCTCTATATAAAACATTATTCAGAAACAGAACAAAAATAGATTCACAAATGTTCACAATGCTCATGCGTTGTGTTTGTTTCCGACACGAAACACACTAAAGAAGTTTTTCTGAGGGAAAATGAAAAATGCTTTCAAATTGCAAAATTCAAGTGAATTACAATAATTACTTTGATCTTAATCACTCACAAAATTTTATTTTTTACACTAAATAGTGTAAAAGTTTTGTTTATTTAACACTATGCTCGTCGCATATTGCCGCTATTTCATAAGAAAGAAAATTCGAAAAAACTCGTTATGATAACATTCAATTTACATTCTGTCATTTTTATTGCAACTTATTTATTTTAATATGGAAAGAATTTAAAAATGTCAGTTTAATTCTGTTTATTTATTCAAGTACAGCTTGTGGGAACACAGGTTGGGAACAGAAGGTTTTCCTAACGCGTTCGCCACATACAGTGTGAGAAGCATGATGAGAAGCACGGATTCTCCAAATCTAGTCCACATACTTGCAGTAACTGTCCTTGTGCTTTGTTGATGGTCATTGCAATAGTCGCACTGGAGACTAAACGTTTGAATTCAAATGCCATATCTGTTGGGATCATTGGAATACGTGGTAACACTACATCTTCCAGTTCAAATTTTCCATTCAAAATTGTAGCTTCAATGACATTGTTCATCATCTTTTTCACCGAAAACTTCAAAAAACTTTTTGCAATTTTAAAGTATTTGACATATTTTGAATTACAATATGTGTCACAACAACACACACAAACCTTTTAAGGCCTAGGTTCCACAACATCATGCTTTTTACGTAGATTGACGAAAATTCCTTTTTTGGAAAAGGGAAAACTAAATAAATCCTTTCACAAAATCATGTACGACATAGCGCAATATTTCATGATAGGATGGAGGAAATAAAAATAAAATACTTGTTTTTTTTTCAAATTTGCAGGAAAGCAAAGCTAAAATTTGGTTACTAATTATCCTAGTGCTAGAATATACCAATATCATGTAACGCATTGTTTTTCTCAATCCAGCATATATGACACACATTGTAATTCCTTTAGTACCTAAAACACATTTTATTAAAAAAAAATAGCGTGTTATCGTCAAAGAATATTCCATAACTAAGACTAAAGGTCCTATCGTTTATTGAAAAAAGTTCATTCGCTAGCACCCCTAAAATATCACTTATCCACTTATATCAGTGACATCTAATGCCATTGCCAGTGGTATACAATATCTCACGTTAACTGATTTGCCAATAACAGGTACTAAAGAACACGGAATTGTCACACCCATAGATCCAAAATTTTAAATTTTACATATGTTCCTGCGGGCGGGAATATATATTAAATTCATTGGTATTAATGCATTGCTACCGTTTGCAAATAACTATTGCAAACATGCTGCCGACTAAGTGCCAACATTTTTAATTAGTTTGTACATCATGATTGCTATCCGCGTTTGATTATACATAAGCTATGCTTCTTTGTATAGTATATTTGTGTGAATTCCATTTTGTAATTTTGAGCCTTAAATCAAATGTAATTCTTAGTCAGATTATACTTTCATTTTTCAATTTCATAAAATTATGTGCAACGTAAAAAACATTGATCAAAGCAAGCCAAGTTTATAAATAGTATATTAAGAAACTAGTTTCATAATCGACGATTTTATCGCACGCAATTTGTTTAGAAAACGACCCGCGCAGCGGGGAGTTTTCTAAAGGATAAGTGCGATAAAACGTCTTATGAAACGAGTTTTTTATACTATTTTTTCTATTTTGCATTTTTTGTCTTGAAATTTTAAAAAATATTTTTTATGTTTGAATGTTTTAAAGAAAATTTCTAAAAATTTCAATTCAAAATAGTAAGCTCTGCGTTTCATCATATTTCTATATATTGTTTTGTTGCAAAACTAGCTTTCATAAAATGTGTATTTTATTAAAATATAGTCAATTTGATATTTTGTTATTATTACTAATTATTTTAATTAATTAAAATATTTAACACTAATTTAGATTAGTTTTTAATAATAAGATTAATTAATAAGAATAATTTTATTTGTATAATTATTCGTTTTAACTTTCACTGACGTTTGTATGACCAATGTGATCAACCTTGAAAAACAAAACTTTGCGTATCTTAATGAAGGCCATTTCGATACGCATTTGGGTATCGAAATGACTTTATTTTAGACGCAAAATAGAAAAACGATATTTAAAAAAAATCCAATTAAAATTATTATCAACATTTAGGCCAAACCCTTTAAGATAATTATAAGGGCCCTGGGGTTCCATTTATTTACATAATATACAGTCTATGTTTATCTGGCATAATATACCTTTCAAATAGTGAAAGAATTTTTCAAATAGATGCAGTGGTTTCGGAGTTTATCAAATACGAACAAACAAATATTCATTTTTATATATATAGATATAAGACAAATTAAATAAGTAGGCATTGATTTAATGATAATCCGTTTCAATTTTGTTTTGAATTAACATAGCATCTAATTTACAACAAAATTTCTCAGGCCTAGCAACTCGAAAAAATCACATTTTCCCTCACATTTGGCTAAATACATTGTAATGGGCAAGATATTTCGTTATCAGGTGTACTTCCATTTTCCGTCCTATAGTAATATACTATAGACTTTTTCGAAAATACTTGTATAATATTTTCAATCAACACAATTTTCCCGCATGGAGGGATCACTTTTTATTGTTTTGAAATTTTTTTTATTTTTGATCTACGGGTGTGACAACCCCGCGTACTCCAGTCCCTGCTATTAGCATACGAGTTAAGGTGAGATATCACATACCACTGGCAGTAGCAGTGAGATATCACTAGCCAAGGTGATATCTTAGGGGTGGTGGCGGATAAACTGTATTCAGTCAACGGCACACCCCACACTAGATGACACTATTGCTTCCTTGAGGAAACGAGCCTTCATATAACTATGTGTGGGCTTTAATCTTCAAGAAAGACGATGCGTCACAGGATCAAGGAATATGCAACCGGCTGGATTATTCGCATCTACATTTTTGTTTGGTTTCAGCAAGTTTTTTTAAAAATTGGCTATTTCCTTTTTAATTTACTTTTATTTTCTCTATTCTATCATAAAATATTGGCCTATGTCATATTTTGTCAGTGATAGGATTTTTTGTTTTGTTATCCATTATTTAACAAAAAATATAAAAAACAAAAAAAGGAAGATTTACGTCCATCAACACCTTTGAACGTATGTTGTTATGGGACCTTGGTCTTAAAAGGTTTTTATGAGTTATTGTGACACATATTGTAATTCCTATACTACACAACACATTTTATTAAAAAACAAAAAATTATTTTAAACATTCCTACGTGCACCTGACCCTTTCCGGTAAATTCTGTAGTATAGTTTTTCACCTATTTTATAAAAAAAAACTAAAACGATTTAAACAAAAAAAAATGTAGAGTAAACGAATTAAAAATAAAAAATAAAATTTATGCTGACCAGGGAATTTTCTTTTGGCTCGTGCTATAGGAATTCTTGAAAATTTTGATTGATATAAAATAGTTCGGTTTAAACTCTTGAGGACGTTTGGTTGGAAGTTTGTCGGATAATTGAGTTTTTGAGTAGTAGTGGTATTCTGGTAGTGGAATGGTAGATGGAGAGTAAAGTCAACTGGTCTAAATGACCTAGTGAAACGTAATATTAAATGTGACAAAAAAATAATAAATATTAAATGATAAAAATAAATTTTGCCATTAAATGTTAAAAATAATGTTTACCAAGGAATAAGTGGTATTAAATTGTAATTGAGTCATTGACCAAGTGTACTTATAATTAATGAAAAGAAATTACTAGAGTCATATTATTATCGTGTACAAAAAAAATGAAACAAAAAGAATGTATAAATATTGAAGGTGATAAATAAAGTTTACCATAAGGAAGAAAGATTTTTGTTTATGTTGAAGATGAAACCAAACCCATTCTGTTGCGGTAATTATAACTAGATCCTGTCTGGCGTGGGTGGCGATACTTTTACATTATGGAGTTATGAAACGGATGAAGATCCACCCTACATTTTGGAAAACTGTCATAACAAAACCTAGGAGGAAAAGTGGTAAGTGTGTTGACTTTTGTTTAATGTTTTGCCATTTGTGTTATCTTGATTGTACAAGTATTTTTACAGTAACGTAAAATGAATTGCTAAAGAACAAATATCATAGGGAGAGTTGTGCCATAGCATAATTCCCTTCTGGAGATCCTGGGTGGCCTTTGAGACACGCGTAGCATATTTTTAAATTTTCTTGCACTGAGGTTGGTCAGTAGAACCCCCGTGAAAATCGAGCTAGCGGCAGGGTACATTTCATGCACGACCAACTGGTGGACCTTCACGAACCACCAGACGAACCTCATACTACAAGATGGAGCCCACGTTGTGCGCCATCTTGTAATAGGAGGTTTGTCTGGTGGTCCGTGAAGGTCTGCCAGTTGGTCGTGCACGCCATATACCCCGCCGCTAGCTTGCGTGAGCGAGGGTTCTTCCGACCAACCTCTTTATAAGAAATTTATAGTAAATAAATCTTCTAAACGAAATGCGTGCCTCAGAACACCACCTGGGATCTACAGAAGGGAGATTTGCCATGGCACAACCCTCCCTATAATATTTACACTTAGCCACTCATGATCTTTTTAAAAAAATATATAAATACAACAAAGCAACTATAATAAAACTTGTGTGTAGTCCCTCGCTGATGGTCCACTATTGGCTTTTCTGCATTTTTTTTTCAAAATTATTCCCGAACAACAAAGTTTTTGCTCTCGTCGTTAAACCTCACTAATCCCAAAAAAATTTCTCCATTTATTTTAATCCTAGAGAATTTTATTTCCATATATAAAGCCGAAGTATCATCCGGGCAAACAAAATTCCAATCACTTCTTGCACTTTATTAATTTTCTCTATTTATCATTCATTCTTTGGAGCCAGGATGGGTAGTGGAATAAAACACCATATATTTATGAAAACACAATATCATTTTAATTAAACGATAAATTGTGTTATTATCGAAATGTATCTTTCCTCACATAACAAAATTTCTTGTTACATTAATAGTTAATTTTCTTTCTTTATATTAAAAAAAAGAACCAATATTATTTATTTATTATTTCACAATTTATTTGAGCTCAACACTAACAATTGTTGTCTCACTTTCCAAAAAAAACAACAACCAACTGGACGTTCCAACTTTCCAAACCCCAACTGATGAGAAAAATTCAAAAAAAATACAATTTCTTATCAAATTTTATTTCATATTTTATAAATTTTTTCAGTTTCCCATAAAAATAGAGGAAACATAAAAAAATTAATATAAAATTTCGGGAGTGTCAGGTGTTCTTCATACACAGTAAATAAAATATTTTATTTAGAAATTATGACTTTGCACAGGTTTATGCATACAAGCGGGTTGAAAAGTGTGTAAAAAAGTAAAAAGTATAATTACTTTCTCGAACAGTGTTTATAGTATATTACTATAAGCAACGAAGATGGGAAATTAAAGAACTTTTGACACCAATATCTTGACCATTACAACATGTTTATGAAAATAAACATGTATGAAATTCTTGACCCATGTGTTTTTTTTAATCTGGCATATGACCTCTATTCACCATTAAACCAGCTCCAAGAAATTGAAGACGAAGAGCATGTCATTGAAATAAATGAAGTTTTTTTTTTTTTTAAATTGGAGGAAAGTGCTGTTAGCGTGGTTTACTCTAAAACACTTTGTTATATTTGGTATATTATTCTTAAAGAAATAAACCCTTTTACGGAAAATTTATTAAATTTGTATAGTCGATACCAGAGGTTTATTTAAAATTCAACTTGAACTATAATTTTGTTAAAAGAAATTAAATTTAAAAGTAGCCAATATTCCTTAAAAATATTACAAAAAATAATTAAATTAATAAACATAGTTTATTTATAATTTATTGTTTTGTCCCAGACTTTTAGCTTATTAGTTTAAATAATAATAAAATAATAAACCCCTTATTCTTGTTAAATTGAGTTTTATTTCATTAATAATACGTATTTCGAAAGCTATGCTTTTGAAACTTGAGTTTTTTAGATACTACTGTCGATGCAAGCATAGCCTTCGAAATGTACGTATTTAGTGAAATAAAACTCAATTTAACAAGAAAAAGGCGTTTACCATTTTATTATTATTTAAATTTAGTTAGTTACAGCTTAGAACTTTTATATTAAAATGTGCTTATTAGTTTCAATTTTTTTCAACAAAATTTAAAGGGATTAAAATTAACTAAGTGCCTACTTATTCAATTTGTTTTATATATATATTTTTAGGGTTCCGTACTTTAAAAAAATAAAAACGGTACCCTATTGGTGAGACTTCGGTGTACGTTTTGTTTTCATCTATATTGTTACGATTGCAGAAAAATCTAGACGATTACAGAAAGATCTAAACGATTACGGTCACTTCCAGGAAAATAAAATCAACAAAACACAACAGAAAATGAATGAAATAGTGTTGTTGTTGTTGTACATGTTCTTAGAATTAAGGTCTATTTGTTTTATGATTTTATAAATCAAATCAACGTAACGTAAAATAATCGAATATTCTAATATTTTCTCAAGGTTTCTAAAAAGTTACCTAGAAATTTCTAGAGATTAAGCAGAAGGTATATAAGGAAATTGTTGAGAACATCAAAATTTTAAAGAAGTCGTTATAGGGAAAACTTTAGTTAGATCGGATGCTGATTACAAAATACCAGTAAGAGTTTTAAATCTGTCAGATACGCAGAAAACAATGAAAAAAGGATCAATCATAGGACAATGTGAAGAGGTAGCTAAAATAATAAAGTGCGAGCAGAAAAACATCAATAGCTCGGTCAACACAAAACAACAAAAAGCAGAAATGGAACAACTTGTGCAGGAATGGACAGAAGGACTTTCAGAAGAGCAGAAGAAAGCAGCACGTCAATTGTTGGAGCGGCACAAGTCTGTATTCTGTAGTACACCTGAAGGGAATGGCAGAACCAATATGGTAAAACATCGTATTGACACCGGAGCAGAAAAGCCGATACGCCAGGCACCAAGGAGATTACCATTAGCTAAAAGAGAGGAAGCTGATAAAATGGTAAGAGATATGAAAGAAGCTGGTGTAATTGAGCTTTCAGACAGTCCCTGGAGCTCACCTGTGGTGTTAGTTGGCAAGAAAGATGGGAGCTTGAGATTTTGTGTTGACTACAGGAAACTAAACATAGTTACTAAGAAGGATAGCTACCCATTGCCTAGGATTGATGATACACTAGATACATTATCGGGTTCAAGATTGTTTTCAACACTGGATCTGCAGAGTGGTTACTGGCAGGTGGAAGTTGCAGAGGAAGATCGGGAGAAAACGGCGTTCAGTGTAGGTAATGGACTATGGCAATTTAATGTCATGCCATTTGGGTTATGCAACGCTCCCGCAACTTTCGAGAGATTAATGGAACGGGTACTTAAAGGCTTGCACTGGAAAACATGCCTTGTATATTTGGATGACATCATCGTCATGGGTAAAGACTTTGATGACCACTTGAAGAACTTGGCGGAGGTACTGGAAAGGTTGCAAGTAGCTGGTTTAAAATTAAGTCCCAAAAAGTGTTCACTTTTCAAGGAAGAAGTAAAATATTTGGGACACAAGGTTACGGCAATGGGAATTCATACAGATTCCGACAAGATTGCAGCAGTTATGAACTGGCCAAGACCGAAGAATCTACATGAACTACGAAGCTTCCTTGGATTGTGCACATATTACAGACGGTTTGTGCCAGGATTCGCCAACGTTGCCAAAAGTCTGCATGAGTTAACAAGAAAAGATAAAGCATTTGAATGGAATGAACCTCAGGAACAAGCATTTGTGGAGCTCCGAAGGAGATTGTGTACGGCTCCAATTCTATCCTATCCTATACCAAATGTTCAGTTTATTTTGGATACTGATGCCAGTAATGAAGGTATTGGAGGAGTATTGTCGCAGAAAATAGATGGTCAGGAAAAGGTGATAGCTTATTTCTCGAAAATGTTATCAAAGCCGGAGCGAAATTATTGTGTTACCCGGAAGGAGTTATTGGCCATTATGGAATGCGTCAAACATTTTCATAAATACTTGTATGGTCAGAAATTTCATCTCAGAACTGACCATGGTGCGTTAAGGTGGTTACTCCAGTTCAAAAATCCAGAGGGACAAGTAGCACGTTGGATCGAACGGTTGCAGGCGTACGATTTGGACATTGAACATCGAAAGGGTACTGCACATGGGAACGCTGATGCATTATCGAGACGACCCTGTGAAGTTGAATGCAAGCATTGCAGTCGTCAAGAAAATAAGGAGAACATCATCGATGTACGATTACTACAAGTGCTACCTGACGATGAATGGACAGCTGAAGCCATAAGAAAAGATCAATTAGAAGATCCGGATATTGCACCCATCATCGAGTTCAAGGAAAAGGGTTGCAAACCAGTATGGGGAGAAATTTCTGATAAAACTCCAACTTTGAAGGCGTACTGGGCGCAATGGGACAGTCTCCAGTTAGAGAATGGATGCCTAAAGAGAATATGGGAAAGCTCAGATGGCAAGATAAAGCAATCCCTTACAGTGGTACCAAAAGGGAAAATAGAAGCAGTACTGAAGGAGTATCACGAAGGAACGAGTGGAGGTCACCTTGGGATCAATAAGACTCTTGCAAAAATACGACAACGGTTTTACTGGTCAGGGACTCGGCAATCAATTGTGGAGTGGTGTCAAAAATGCGATAAATGTGCGGCGGTGAAAGGACCCGTACGAAGAAGTCATGGAAAAATGAAGCAATACAATGTAGGTGCTCCATTTGAAAGGATCGCAATGGATGTAGCGGGACCATTTCCAACAACTGATAATCAGAATAAATATGTGCTTGTGATCATGGACTACTTCAGTAAGTGGCCGGAAGTGTGTGCGATTCCCAACCAGGAAGCAACCACAATCGCTGAAGCTGTGATAAATAATTGGATTAGCCGCTATGGAGTTCCTATGGAGATCCACACCGATCAGGGACGGAACTTCGAGTCAGCTGTATTCCAGGAAATTTGTCAAATGCTGGGGATTAACAAAACGAGGACGACAGCTTCACACCCACAGTCAGATGGGATGGTTGAGAGATTCAATGCTACTTTGGAGGAATTTCTAGCTAAAGTGGTCAGTAAGAATCAACGTAACTGGGATCAACACATTCCTTTATTTTTGATGGCATACAGATCAGCAGTTCATGACACCACGACCATGACACCAGCTCAAACTATTTTTGGAAGTGATTTAAGACTTCCTGGTGACCTCAAATTTGGAGCGGTACCATCAACATCATTGTCTGCGCAAGAATACGTCAACCGAATCAGGAAGAACCTTGAGGATATTCACAATCTTGTTCGGCAGAAGATACAACTGACCAGTGATAAAATGAAAGCCCGATATGATATACGATCTAATAATAAAGGTTTCGAAGAAGGACAATTAGTATGGCTACACAACCCACAACGAAAACGAGGGTTATCACCAAAACTGCAAGCTGCATGGGAAGGACCTTACAACATTATAACGAAGTTGAATGACGTAGTTTATAGAATTAAGAAAGGCCATCGAGGCAAAGCGAAAGTCGTACATTTGGAAAGATTGGCCTTATACAAAGGAGAGCTAGATCCTGTTCGGGACGAACAGGCTTAAGTGAAGGGTATTGTTACGATTGCAGAAAAATCTAGACGATTACAGAAAGATCTAAACGATTACGGTCACTTCCAGGAAAATAAAATCAACAAAACACAACAGAAAATGAATGAAATAGTGTTGTTGTTGTTGTACATGTTCTTAGAATTAAGGTCTATTTGTTTTATGATTTTATAAATCAAATCAACGTAACGTAAAATAATCGAATATTCTAATATTTTCTCAAGGTTTCTAAAAAGTTACCTAGAAATTTCTAGAGATTAAGCAGAAGGTATATAAGGAAATTGTTTCTTGTAGTTTTTAATTAGTTTATTTTAAACCTGCGATTGTGAAGTTAAAAATTATAAAAGTTTTTGTGTAAAGTTTTTGTAAATAAAGTTATAAGTGTTATTAAATAGAAATATTTTGTGTATTATTTTGAACGTTGTGAATTGGATATTTCTACAATAAACCGTTGGAGTTTCGAAGCTGTTCTAAGAATATTCTAGTTGGGAATATTGTTTGCTGTATTGTTTTCCTGTTGTTGTGGAACAGTTAAGGTGTTGAATACTTAATAAAACCTGGTGTGTTTGCTTACTAATCAGTGATCGAACTCAGAAAGAGATTGGGAATTGCGTTTATCGAATTGTGAGTTAGGCCAATTCGAAGGAAGTTTGGAAAAACGTAACAATATTTTATGAACATAGATTATAGGAGATAGTAAAACAAAAGTTTTTTTATAAGGAATCGAGTTTGGTTTAGAAAAATCGAAAAAGACCAAAACATTTCAAAAAATATTTCATTGATTTTTCGACTGCTTAGTTTTTTTGATATTGCCAAAAGCGAGCGTTGTTTTTCCTAGAGGGGGTTGAGGGTGGAAATTTAAAAAAAAAATTTATTTTTGATCTTGTCGAGTGTGGTGTCATATGAAAGGTGAATTTTTTTCTAGTCCAAAACAATTTTTTTGTAGTTTTCGAAAACACCGTTTTTGATTAATTTGAGTAAAATTCTAAAATTGTGTTTTTGTGAAGAAGAGGATTAATTTTGCTACGTTGTAGGAAATGTGTATTATAGTAAAATATTGAGTGAAACGAATTATAGAAATGAACAAAGAAGATCGGATTAGATCAAAAAAGTTTAACACGTCAGATGAACTCAACTTCAGGCGAAAGGCGTTAGGTTGAAAAATTATGCGATAACATACCTATTTGCAATTCGATATATTATCATTTAATATGGTTGCGTTGCAAATATTTTCTGTGAAGTTGATCACTAATTACAAACATTTTTGAAATTGTTGAACTATTGAACTACTGTTGAACTAGAAAATTGTTACAGTCAAGTAAATCGAAATCGAGTTTGAGGATCTGTTCTTTTCGTTAGGTCTGATACAGTACCACTAGTGCAGAAAAATAGTAGCCACCATCACTTCGATTTTAGCTCTGCTGGCAGTCATTGTGAATGTTCAACTAGCTGAAGTCAAATCCTGTTGCAATACCGATCTCCCCAATGTTCAGTAGACAAATCACTCGACTGTGTTAACAATGCACTCGTTGGCAATAATTTGACGACACTTTTTCCTCCAACTATTGTGATAGGTAACTTTAATGTTGGTTTCAATAAAAATTCTTAAAACTGACTCTCAAACTATTTTCTACAAAAAAATTTATAAAAAAAAATTCATAAACCAACAACAGTTGAAGCTACAACAATTGATAATATATTTTCCAATATAAATAATTTATAAGCTGGCATTATTGAAGCTTTTTTTAGCCACCATAAACAGCTTTGGGTAAAATGAAACCCAACGTGAAACTATGCTAACAAAAGCTGTTGTTTTCTCAAATATTATATACACGGAACCCTCAGCGAGAGAATTATATTCGCACTTGCCTGACTTTTTTTATTTCATTGGCCGATCAATTACAAATTCACAAATTATATTAAATTTAAAAAAATACATAAATTAGATTTAAAAAAAATACGTACAAATAAAGATTAATATACATCCAATAAGGATATACCAAAAAGAGAGAAGAATAGTCAAATATTCAACAAATTTTTTTCAACATAATTAAAACTTGTCCATTCACACACATTCTCATTCTTAGATTGACTCATTCACACTACTTTTACACTACTGTTCCGCTTATTCTGATAAACTCATACACATTTTTAATTCCCATTCTATCTGTCATTTTAAGATTTCATTTAAACGTCTTCCTCTGAAGAGGGTATTGTACTTAGGGCTCAAGAGGGTACGTACTTACGGCACACCAGAATCAGATGCTCAATATCCTCCACCATACTACATCTTTCAAACAAATTATTTCCATTCAGACGACGTTTGTATAACTATTCCTTTCAATTGCCATGGTTCATGCGAATTCTTTCAATCGTTCTTATCATTCTTGTACTTCCCTTGAGGTGCTTATAAAATGGTTTTTTTTAAAGAAATAATCACTAGTTCTCTGTACTTTTCGCCTTTCACTTGACTTTTATTCTCATATTCACAGTTCACACTCCCATTTATGCCAGATTATTTGCTGAAACATCCTAAATACATCCCTTGCATCCTTCCTTTCATACACAATGGCTTGCTCATTCATGCTTCCCCTTCTCGTAACATATCGGCCCTTTCATTTCCAGTAATCAGACAATGCGATGGTATCCATTGAATGGATACCTGGCACTGATTTCCTTTCACTAGCTCATATATGTATCATGTCCACACACACATTGCCTTGGCTGCCACCTCCATTTTGTAGCAAGATCATACCACTCTTAGAATCGGAGAATATTACTGTCCTCCTTTTTCTTTCATTTATTCCCAATATGATACCTTCATATATTCCAATCAATTCAGCATACATTATACAGATGCTGTTTTCCAGTTCCACGAAACTCTCATAATAAATCACAGGCCCAAACAATTCTATTCCACATCATTTTCCTTTACACTAGCATGTGTATACATGCATGTAAGCAATATGTGTAAATATGCATGATATGTCATTTTGACACTTAACCACAGTCTTTTAACTATGGTTTCATTCATTTCATTCTTACTGAGCTCCCGAAATCCGAAACACACTACAAGGTTTGAAGCCTTCACCCTCGACCAATGTTTCCAATTGAAGAAAACTCGTTAAAATTTTCGCTCAAAATGAAGGCCCTATAGGTTTTCTTAAAAGGGGGTTGACTATGTATTATGTAACCTTGTCAACATTTCTTTAATTAGTTGATTTTGGTTCATCTTCTCACTATCTCACGTACTGTGATCCACTCTCTCTTATAATCAAGAGGAACTTCCGAATAAAGACGGAGTCGAATTTATCGCCCCCAAAACACTCTCACACATTCATTCTCGACTTACATCAACTTACGGAAACCAATTACAGAATGGTGAGCTCATCCTCTATGTTCCTGAAACTCTAATACAAACGTTTCCCAGTTTCATGTACAAACAAACAAAAATGTTTTTCTCACAGTAGACGTTTTAAATTATGACTACCGTCATAAGCAATAGCAACAACAACAAATTTTCAACTTTTGTTCCTTCTTGGATAGACAGTTTTGTTTATGTCTATTTCTGTTTATATATTTTGTTTCCAAATTTTTGAGAAACATATTATGGGAAACTATTTTGACAAAAATTGTAATTATTAGTTAGATGTTTCTTGAGCAATTTGTTGTGTGATTCCAGATTCGATTCCACGGCTTCTGAATAACAGGAACAGTTGGAAAATAAATTTGAATCTTTGATTTTGGGTTAATTTTTGGAATATTTTTAGAATTTTGAAAAAAGTTTCAATCTTTGATTTTGTTATAATTTTTGCAATATTTTTGGCATTTTGGGAAAAGTTTGAATTTTTAATTTTGTTATAATTATTGCAATATCTTAAGAGTTCTAGGAAAAGTTTGAATTTTTGATTTTATTATGTTTCTTGCATTAATTTTGGAATTTTGAAAATAGTTTCAATTTTTGATTTTTTAATAATTTTTAGAAAATTTTTGGGATGTTGAAAAAGTTTAAATTTTGGATTTTATTATAATTTTTGGAATATTTTTAGAATTTTGAAAAAGTATATTTGCTCCCCAAAACTTAAAACAATGTTTTTGTTAATCTACGATAAAGGATATATCTTTTGTACAAAATATTTTTATTTCAAAACTTTTAAAATTTTTAATTTTGATTTAGATTGAACAATCTTTTTTAAATATTTTGCTTGCGGCGAATAAAAAATATAGTATATGATGCACGGACGTAAGTCATTTTAAACTTAATCTGGGTGCAAATCTCAGTTGGCGCTTTAATTCGCAAACTCCACATACGTCCAAAAACCTTAGCTTTCTGTCCTTTCATCTTAATGTACTATAATTAGTTTCTACTGGCATATTAATAAAACTTTTGAATATGTCTACCCTTCAGAAGCACGCTTCGCCACTGTGTGTCTTATCCCAAATATTTATTTACACACAAGTTGCATGCTAAACAATTAAAAATCAAACAAATCATAATGAAATTATTAAAACAAAACTAATATAAATATATAATATAAAGATATTATAACATATAATCGTCTCATTCTATCTAAAGTAGTGGGGTTATTACATTTAAAACAAATGTTTTATATCTTATTTTACCTTCTAATAAGTTTTCTTTAGAAAATAGATCCTTTTCATGCTTTCCATTTCCACAAATTTCATGTTTTAAATACTATTCATATCTCTCTTGTTATTATACGTTCATCTCATTTTATCTTTGTAAACGATACAAATCGAATTTAGTACCACATTATTCTCATGTTCTACATCAAAATATTCTTTGTTTTTCTTTTTTGTTTTTCTAATTTCCATGTCGACTTTGATTTGAAGGAAACTGTCTGAAAATTATTTTAGTTTACGTCTAGCCTGTATTCTGTGTGGGTGTTAATAGTTAGTTTTTCAAAATTAAAATTAAAAGAGAAAAAATGTTGGGTTTATTTTTTTAAAATTAATTTTACATCTATCAAAACTTTACTGTTGTTTTGTTTAAAGAATATTGTAGATATTATTCTTTCTTTTATTGAAATATGATTGTGAAAATAAAATAATTATCTTATAATAACTCAAATACAATTATTTTAGTTTTGTTATCAATAATTATGGTTTTGCTGTGTTGACAGGTTAAACTTTAATTAAATGTTTTTTTCACGTAATCAATTTTTTTATCACAAAAATTAATACATATTTTTAGTTTTGTATTTATGTTAAAATAATAATTTAATTGAAACTTTGATAAAAAAAAATAATAAATTAATAATAATAAAGATCGTTGGAAAAATAAACAGCGTGAAACGAATAAAATAGAAGAATTAGAGTGAAAAACTATCAAAATGTAAATTGTGATAAAAGGTTGAATAAAGTTATTATTAATAAAAATTAAGGAAATAATTTTATAATTGAGAGCCGATGAGTTTGAAAAAGAAATGGTAAGTTGAAATTTGACTTAACATAATATGTATTTTAATGTAAGATAAATATTTTTGTTGTTATTCAAACTGGGTTAAAGTAAGCCTGTTACCAACAGGTGGAATCATTTTTAATTAAAAAACAATTGAACGAGCTGAAGAATAACGATACTATGTTCTACTATATAACGATGTATATTATTCAAAGTTCATCTGAGTGTGCTAGCAATGTTCTCTTAAATAAGATGTGTTGTGTAATAGGAATTACAATATGTGTCACAACAAATCATAAAAATCAATTTTTTTTAAAGTGCTAGTGACATATTTCTTGATCACGCACGGTGTTCCTTTAGGGTTTAGACCAGAATGTAGAGTTATCTTTTATATGGAACCTTTGAAAGAATGAAGTTCATTTGCCACCATCCCTAAGATATCACCTTGTCTAGTGCTATTTCACTGTTATTGCCAGTGGTATATGATGTCTCACACTCATATGTCAATAGCACTGATAGAGCCCTGAACTTAAATAATTTTAAATTTTAATATTGTAGCACTGCAATTTACAAGGTAAAGCCAGGTTAATAACACCAGGTTTCCTTAACCAGGATTAACTAAATGTTTATTATTTTGTTAAGAAAAGTTTAACATTATTTCACTACTAAAATTCATTACCCATTGCGAAGTAAGTCATTTTCATGACATCCCATTAGTAGAGTGATAATTCTAATTACTTAAAATTGTTTTTAAAGTTAGGGCAAATTGTATTATGAAATTTAAAACATCATCATAAGTTGTATTGTTCTTTTAAAAATTAACTATTCTCATTAAAAGGGGTTATTGTGGTTGTTTTTCAAGGGATTTTGAATTTTAATTTTAGTTTATTAAAAACAGTTTTTGGTAAAAAATTTTTGCCTTGAAAAAAAAAAATTTTTAAATAACATTATATTGTTATATTGTGTAGTAAAAGTGATACGTTTTATGCTGAGTACATAGTTTGACGACCGTTCGAAAGATTGACGATAGTTATAGAATATAGACGAAACACTAAACGGAAATTGCTTCTTTCGGCAAATACAATGTGTTTTGTGTATAGGTTTACGTTACACCTTTAGGTGTAGGCTTACACCTTTGTTTGTTCTCTATTTAGATAATAGAGTAGGAGTTTATTAGGGAGAGGGACGGCCTATTTGAGTGACGTTTGATCGGCCACATAACTTTTTATTCGAAACTTCTAGTCTTGATCTGCAATTTCGTTGAGACTTGGTTTACAATGTTTTTGTAATGCTTCCAATAAATCTGTTTCCCAACTTCCAACTTGCCTCTTTCGGTACAAAAATCTACACTAAAGCTAACAGTTATGAAGCGATGTTCATATGGTGTTTTTGTTAATTCATTCGGAATATTCTGATTGTAATAATTTTGACAATTTTGACAGAATTTGTTTCTATTCCAACCATTCTATTCCAAATGAACCAACGAAAACACCACCCATAGTTTTTGTTCACTAATCCTTTTTGATTACATTTAATAAAAACTTCTCAACCCACTTGATTGCAAAAATACAATTATTTAAAATCTTTCGAAGTTCATCTGACACTTCCGGGAAGCCCGTATTAGATTCTTTTTATTTTTATCATTTTATTTTTTTGGTAATATTTTTAAAATGGGTTTAGGCAACCCCCCGAAATTGTAAGCGTTTTGTTTTTTTAGCGCAGAAAAAATGTTCGGGGTCCTCCGAGGACAACTTTATTTGAAACTTTAATAACATTACGCTGGGTTAAGCGTTTAAATAAAACTTGAGACCGAACTTGTTAACAAAAATCAAAACAATTCTGTATCCCAACTTTCAGTTTTTTATTGCAGGTATACAATATTTTTTTTTACTTTTTTATTCAACAGCAAAATGTTTATCTGTTCGCTCATAGCAGCTTTAATTTGTGGCTCTCTCCTCTCTCTCTCTCTCTCTCTCTCTCTCTCTCTCTCTCTCTCTCTCTCTCTCTCTCTCTCTCTCTCTCTCTCTCTCTCTCTCTCTCTCTCTCTCTCTCTCTCTCTCTCTCTCTCTCTCTCTCTCTCTCTCTCTCTCTCTCTCTCTCTCTCTCTCTCTCTCTCTCTCTCTCTCTCTCTCTCTCTCTCTCTCTCTCTGACGTTTACATCCCATGGAGGGATTTTGCCGTCTGTGCAATCAGCTTCCAATCATTTCGTTCCATGACCAGTTGACTCCAGTTTCGACATCCTATATCACCAAGGCCTTGGATGATGTCATCACGCCAGCGTTGTCTATCTTTTCCTCTTCGACGAACACCAGCTGGTTGTTGTTGGGACGCTTTTTTTATCATTCTATCTAATGGAGCCCTTTCTACTTGACCAAACCATCTAATTCGGTTGGATTTAATGAATCCAATTACATCGCAGCCTCCAAGAAGCTATCTGATTTCATGATTCATTCGGATTCTATACTGATTTTCAGCAACTTTGCATGAACCATAAATTGTTCTTATGACCTTCCTCCGAATGTTGATAAAATTCTTGGATCGGAGGAAGTCAGTGTCCAGCTTTCACTTCCAAATGTAAGCACAGGTCGGATTAATGCTTTGTAAAGTGTGAGTTTACACGACCGCGAAAGATGTTTTGATTGCAGTAGTTTAGAGTATGCATAGAAAACACTGTATACATAATTTGTGGCTGATTTTGATAAAAGCTGGATACAAGATCTGAACGTACAAGAAAGAAATTCATAAGCTTTCTGACGTTATTGAACAAAGTGGTGGTGAATTGAAGTAATTAATGGATTTTCATTATATTTCCAGCTTACTATGTTATCATCGTTTGGGCAAGCACCTAGATAGAGGATTTGTAATTTTAAATTGTTTTTAAAGATATGTTGTTGTGTTTTCATTTTAAAACAAACTAAAATGAAGTCATTGGAATTTGTAGCGTCTATACTCTATAATAAGCAAAGCCGTCAATCGTCATATCCACATTTGTTCTCTACAAATAGGAATTGGAATATCGTTAAAGAACTCTGAAGTCGATCTAAAGGAAGCTAACAAACGCATTTTTGTAATATCAAAAGTTACCAGATTTCGATCATTGCAACTCGGTGAAGTTCGGTTTAGATCGTTTAAGTTTCGCATGTTTCAAGTCGAATCATTTCAAACTAAATCAAAAACGATTTTAGTTTTCATTTCTTTCAATTACGTCTAATTTCGTTTCAGTCATTGTTTTCTCATTACATACACATATCACATTACAAACGCGTAGTTCTTAAGCTTTAAGCGCAGTTGTGGCCTTCTTAAAAATCCAAAATTGACACGCGACCAACACACCTCCCATAAAATAACATAATTATGTATCACTAATATTCAGTTTAAGACAATGAATTGATTTACGTAGAATAGTGAACAACACATTTAACTGCTGTAATAATTCATAAATATATCACAAAGCGGTACTAACCTAATCATATTCGAATTCCCATTTTACTATACTCTATAGTCTCTATAGCTATACTACTACTCTATTCTAAAGTCGATACACAATTTTTTCGAAAAATTAAAAACTAATGTTTTTTAAACAAATATTTCATTGAATTTTTTAAGACTCGTTATCTACTTTAGTTCTCGAGGGACTAACGCCCATATTTAAATGTCAATGTTTTCTTCTAAAATATAGAAGCCAGAACTCAGAAATATTTTATAAAATTATTGACGTTTTTCATTAAAAAAAAAATATGCAAGTGTAATTTGGGTCTAACGGGGCCTTTACACCTTAAAGCATGTTTAACGAGCTAAGCTGTCATACGTGATTGTATAGAAATAAATTTTTTTTAATTTTTTATCTTTGATTTGACGCCGTCTACTCCAGTCTCTTGACATTGGCATTGAAATACCAGTTAGCGTGAGATTTTACATACCATTGGCAATAGCAGTTGGATATTACGAGCTAAGGTGGAGATATCTTAGGGATGTTGGCGGATAAATTGAATTCAGTCAACGGTATAGAACCCTTAATCTTAGCTGTGGAATATTCCTTGATGATGGGATGGTGTTGCTTGCTCGAAGAAACGAGCCTTTATATAACTCTATATCTGGGCTTTAATTATTGAAGAAAACATTACGTTACATGATCAACGAATATTCCACTATCTGGGTTGTTGCCACCCACATTTAAGTTTTGTTTTGTTTTGGTATAGATATAACTCTTGGTATAGATTTCGCGTAGTTTTAATTACAAAAACAGGTGTTCCGGCGACTCCAACTTCTTTGCCCAATATTGGTCAAAAGCTTATCATCTCCTTCTCATATAAATCTTCATTTTTTGCTACAGTTTCAGCAAAATTAGTTCATTAAAGAAAGCTGTAGTATCCCATCAGACAAATTTTATTGTACGAATAGAAAAAGTAAACAAAAATTTGCAGGTAGTGAAAAACTTTAAGTTGAGATGCAAAACTGTTACAAATCATACTTTAAGCATATCTAATAAGATTATTGATTAATCAAAATCAATTATCAGGGACTGATGTAATTGAAAGTTTCAAACAGAAAGCCTCCCACCACTTGTACCAATAACGTCCAAAAACTAATCAGTGTTTTGTCATTTAAGTCTCAATACTTTGTCAAAGATTTGTCAAAATTGATTAATGAACGAAGCCTGTATGCTGCCAACAAACTTTAGAAACAAAGTGAAAAACGTCAGCAGTTGTATGCTGGACCACCGTCACTTTGGTCGATGTGCACCAAATGTTGATCATTATTTTCTCACACTAATTGAAATATTTTGCATAAGTTTCGTTATAATAACTTCATTACTGTAGTTGTGGTGTGGATAAAGACACTGAAAAAAATGCAAAAAAACGACACTGAAAAATCGGAAGTTGTAATGCGGAACTGTTGTGAACTGTTCTAAATGCTTATATAACAAGCTTCATCTAATTCGATTATCAAGTGCAGATGCTATTGAGAATTTAAAAAAACAGGTGCTCGGCAGACCTTCCCACCACTTTGTTCAACATCGCTCAAAAACTAATCAGATCCATGTCATACATATTTGCATCTTTTGTGAAACTAATTCTCGAACGAATGTTGTATGCTCCCAACAAACAAAAACCATAGTGAAAAAAATCACCTGCTATATGACGAACCCTCCCATTTCTTTGTCCAATGTACCCCAAAAGCTAATAAAATCTTTTTCATAATGATTGAAACCTTTTTCCAACGTTTCATGAAAATCAATTTGTAACTGTAGGCTGTAATGGATAGTCTGGACTAATGTCAGAACGTAGTGTGTTACAGTCGCAGTTTCCTTAGTTGTTGTTCCTTATATTAATCTGTAACACTTGTAATAGATTCTCATCCCTTCATCATCAATAGTCATATTTCATGTAGTTTCCGTAACCCATAGTTTCCTTATATTTCTTAACATCTACTAAATCTGCAATAGCCGGACAAACGTATAGGAGAAAGAAAATTGCACTAATTACCTTGATTTATTTATTCATTAATATAACATAATATTGGTCAATTTGAATTAATTAATAGTTTTCGTTAATCATCATCCGTGTAACCACTAAAAATTAATCAGAATTTAATCTTGCAACGCACTAAAATTGACGCGCGTTGTACTTCCATTCGATTGATCTCGCCTTACTACTTGAGTTTGAACTTTTTTAAAAACATAAACCGTAATGGAACAACGAAATTCTCCAAACCTCATAACAGCTACGTGTATTTTGTTTCCAATCGTCAACATACAACGAATTACTATTTTTGCTTTGTTAAACATTTGATTTATCTTTGTATGAGTGTTTTGCTTTAAACAATCCTTCCGTTATTAAACTGAACTTCCCTGTGCTGATATAGTAGAGTGTAGTTTAATAAATGTCCAAACATCATAACATTGATCGCATCTGCATTTAATTCATTTTGAATGCAATTATACATATTATGGATGTGTCGGAAATATTCTGTGTCCAAACCATATCTTCGTACAATATTGTCAAATGGCAAACGGTTTTGTGAACTATAATAAGTTCCCAATAATTTGAAAATCTGATGTAAATTAATTATATTACATCTAAAACACTGTATTCGAGTTATTTCGAGGAAAACAATTTGACTATATAATGAGCCACTGTACATCGTTCCCTCTCTTAGTCTTGATTTATCATTCGATTATCTAATTGGAATTCATGACATTGACTCGTGGAGATGTCATTGTAAATTTAATGAGTTGGCATTTAAAATTTTGGGAATGAAAAATTTGAATTTTAAAAATCCGGCCAATTTGAGTAAAAGTTCATATGTTGTGTTGTGCTAGTTTAATTTAAAACAAAACAAACAAAAAAATAAAATCTATATGTTTGTGTTGTAGAAGTCTAAACTCTTTTAGTTTTGATTTCCTTTTTCTATTGGAATTTATTGTGCCGTGTTAGTTAAATTAACAAACCAAAAAAAAATATATATATGTTTTGTGCCGTTTTATGAGTTTTCAAATAACAAGAAGGAAAGGCCACACAACGGTACGTCTTAATTATACAGAAAAATTCAATTTAATAAATGTTAAACGAAATAAAAATATTTCTATTTGTTTGTGTTGCGTAAATTAAAAACCAACAATATATATACGTATATAAACTGCGACGCATGTGAGTTTTTTTTTTTCAATGGTGACTCTTTGTTTTGATGCGTGTTCAATTTGACATCGGATGTGTTATGTTGAGGCCGGGTATTTGAGTTACTTATTATCTCTTTCATTGTCGTATGAAAATTCTAAATTATTAAATTCATGTTAAATAAAAATTCTAAATTATTAACTTTATGTTAAGTTATGAAAATTCTAAATTATTAAATTCATGTTAAATAAAAATTCTAAATTATTAACTTTATGTTAAGTTATAAAAATTATAAAAAGTTTTAAATTCATGTTAAGTTATAAAAACTGTGAAAAGTTTCAATGTCAATAGGGTATCAAATTAATTATTAAAGAAAAAAAATCTAAACGACATAGTCTAACCAATTGAAATCGAAAAATCGTAACTACTCGGTGTAACGGAGTTGTTTCATGTTTTGGTTTTTTTTTCTGATACGTGTTTCTAGTCATAATTAACGTAACTCGAACTATAAAAGCTTTTAAATTGTTAAATTAATTAAGAACAGTGTTGTCCTATAGTGTAGAATATCAAATTACAAAATCAGTAATCTAAGAAGTTGATAATGTTAATATAGTGGTAGATGGATGAACAATTTTCTTTTCATCGTATGAACATATTTTTTTTCCAATACCAATATATAGAATAATTAATTAAATTAATCTAACTGGCAGATGATAGTGAATCATATTATTGTTAAATAAATTTGTATGATAGTACCTTCGTGTTTGTTATTTGCACTACATTATTTGGATTTCAACGCATACGTCAACCAGTACCTTTTACCGTATTGCTTCACCATCATTGTTACCAAATTATTACAGTTCTAACTCAACAAATAGTTTGACTGGTATTATTACAATTTATTGCTTCTTTTGGATTTCAACGCATACGTCAACCATTACATTTTACCGTATTGCTTCACCATCATTGTTACAAAATTATTACAGTTCTAATTCCACAAATAATTTAACTAGTATTGGTACAATTGATTACATCTGTTTTTTGGATTTCAACTCATACGTCAACAATTACCTTTTACCGTATTGCTTCGCCTTCATTGATACAAAATTATTACAGTTCTATTCAACGAATAATTTAACTGGTACTGGTACAATTTATTACATTTTGTTTTTTGATTTCAACGCATCCTGCAACCGTTATATGTCAACGTATTCGTCCGTAATTGCTTTACTTGTTACCATACTCACCTGTGATTGTAACTTGATTCGGCGTTTATGTTTACAACCAGATACAACGTTTCTACTTATCATTTTTGAGTCAACAGTATTTTACATCCATTACATCATTTTTGATTCAGCCAGAATTTTACATCAATTACGTCATTTTAGATTCAATGCAATTTTGCGTCAATTACAACATTTTTTTTTTTGATTCAATGATATTGTGCATCAATTACAACATTTTCTGATCCATCAATTACATCATTTTTGATTCAACAATATTTTACATCAATTGCAATATTTTTTTGATTCAACCAAATTTAACGAATTTACATAACGTTTCTACTTACCATTTTTGATTCGACAATATTTTACATCAATTACATCATTTTTGATTCAACAATATTTTACATCAATTGCAATATTTTTTTTTGATTCAACCAAATTTAACGAATTTACATAACGTTTCTACTTACCATTTTTGATTCGACAATATTTTACATCAATTACATCATTTTTGATTCGACAATATTTTACATCAATTACATCATTTTTGATTCACCAATATTTTACATCAATTTCATCATTTTCTGATTCAATGAAATTTTGCATCAGTTACAACATTTTTTTGATTCAACAGAATTTGTACAAATTTATATAACGTTGCTACATGTCATTTTTGATTCAACCATATTTTACATCAATTACAATATTTTTTTGATTCAACAAAATTTTACGAATTTATATAACGTTTCTACTTACCATTTTTGATTCGACAATATTTTACATCAATTACATCATTTTTGATTCGACAATATTTTACATCAATTACATCATTTTTGATTCAACAATATTTTACATCAATTGCAATATTTTTTTTTTGATTCAACCAAATTTAACGAATTTACATAACGTTTCTACTTAACATTTCGTATCACGTTTGTACGTGCAACTTCATTCAACATTTTTATCATACAAAATATTTTCGAGAGATTCCTAACGTGATCAACGTGCGGATGGAGGGCTGAGGGAAGCAGAATAGGAGGACGGGGTTTAATCATGGGGTGAGTAAATTTATTTTTATTACTTAGGTCATAATGATAAAGGGGTGTGAATGTGAGTGTGTGTGTGTGTGTGTGGGCGTATGTGAGTGAACGTGGGGGTTGGACGTGTTGATCGTGGGTCTTTCGCAACCGGGGTCGCCAGAGTCTCCATTTTTCCACTTGTATTTCTTTCCATTTCTGAATATTTTCGTTAATAGCGTACATTTCTGTATTTGTGCTGAAGTAGCAGGGTTTCTTTATCGTTCCCATGGGCTGCAGCTAGCTTGGGGCAAGAAAATCAATCTCGCTAGGTACGCTTCCTGCTATGTCCTTCTCATTGGTTCGCCAATGAGAAAGCGCTTCATTACAAATTGGCGCCCAACGTGGGGCTTCTCTAAGGGTCCCTACAGCAATGTAGGACTCTGGAGGAGTCCCTCCATATTTTCAAAAAAATTTGAAAAATTTTTTTTTTAAAGATTTTTCTTCATAATTAACTTTATTTCCACTAAAACAATAGTAAAGACTCTGGCGGCGTAGAAGCAGTTCCCTGCTTCAAACGCGCAGGAGCAAAGGAAGTCTGAGATCCCTCAGACCTTTCTTTGATGGGGAGTTGCGTCCCTACGCCTCCAGCAATGTTTCTCCTTTTGTTTTTTTGATAACGCAAGGGTGGGAATATTTCTTAGGAAGTATTCCCAATGGGCATTACAACCCCACGGACCCTAGTTACGGGCTGGGTTTCTGGCGATGTCACGAGGGCCGAAGGTGATTCAGGTGCCAGACCTAGACTGACGTGTATTGGTGTATACGCCAATTCTCGTCCGAGTCTGGTCACCTGGTCAGGCTTCGGGTTCGTGGTGTCCTCAGAGTCCAGTCCGAACTGATATTGTCTAATCGTTAGAGTCCCCTCCCGACAATATCGGTTTCCTATGGCCTGAGTGTTTCGGTTCCCCATGGATAATACTGAGGGACATTTTCCAAAGTAGCCCGATCAGCTACTGAGGGAAGATGCCCGCTCAGCTTTTATGCCGTGGTTGACTGGATCCACTCAGGTCATAGCACCTTGCCCGTATGTGTTGGTGGTATGGATCGCAGTTGGCGGGTGCTGTCGATCGAATGGTGGACCAGAGGATTTATCTTCTGGCCATCCCGTCAGCACTTGTCTGCTGGGTGAAATCCCATCAGCACCTACCCCATCTTATTCCTTTCCCACCCTACCTTTTCCCATCCTTTTACATCCCCTCTTCTCCCCTGTTCCTTTCTGATTTCCCATCCCTTAACGTAGGTTATTTAAACTTTTTTCTTTGTTCCCACCACAAAATAAAAACAACAAATTATTAAGGAAAGACCGGCGATCACCACTTCCAACCCCATGTGTGGTGATCTCCCCCCTTGATTGATCCGTCCGTCCTCCGTCTAAATATTGAATAATAAATATTGCATAATAAATATTGAATAATAAATATTGAATAATAAATATTGAATAATAAATATTGAATAATAAATATTGAATAAATAAATATGGAATAAATAAATATTAAATAGATCATTATTGAATAGATAAATAAAAAAATTAAAGAAAGAACTAATTAGCAAACAAAACTGCTGATAGGAATCAGAAACTAATTTATTGTTTTCTCCAAATTTTTTTTAGATAACGTCAAATCAAGAAATTAATAAAATACAACAACCAAATATAATTAAATATAAATAACCGAATCAATTAATGGCATTCAAGAAAATTTTAGTCAAGAAAGTAATAATATCCAACAAACTAAATAGAAACTATTCAGGATACTAAGGAAATTTTACTTAAACCATACCAACATCAGCATACGCAGAAGAAACAAAATAGGAATTAAGGCACAAAACACGGAAATTTAAAACAAATCAAAGGCACAAAAAGTTCTGGATGGGTACTCAGTGTAGGGATATAGATTTGTTGTATTAGAATATATAAAATTTTTGTAGGTTAGTAGTACCCACCCGAGAACTAATAAACGTGAGTTTTACTTTTAATTGTTTTTCGAATTGTCAAGGTCAAAGTGTTCGTATCGGTCCGCCAATTGCCTTTGATCCTTGTTTTCCATTTCCATAGTATTAATTTAATTTAATTACATAGTAGGTTAAGATTTGTTTTTATATATAATTTTCTTTAATTCGATTTTGTTAATATCAAGCATTCTCCTTGTCAAACCGGTAGGCTTGCCGCACTTTTTTTTTGTCACTCATATTCGAGTGTAGGGAACCGTCAGACCTGCCCTGAATTGAGTCTGAAAATTTCGTAATTGCCATCTTCTGCCATATTTGTAGTATACTTTCTTTCTCTCCAATCTCACCGTTTATTTTTGTTCTGTTCATATTTCAGCATCTTGGAAAACAATTGTAATTAGTAAAGAAATAATATCAAGACAATAATAAATCTTATGTAATATAATTGACGAATTGGTCAGACATTGCGCAGCTGTTTGAGGTTTGAAACGCTAAATTTCCATATAATCTTTTTTTTAAATTCTGCTGTAAAATATTCAAAGTAATCAAATATTGGAATAAAATAATCTTTTCTGTTGATAATTAAATTGTTTATTTGGATTCAACGTGCACATCGATAGTGCAATCATTTTCGTTTCGCTCTCCATAAACGTGCATTTATTGATCTGGTCCTGTGCGGCGGTTTGAGTATTCATAATGTCTGCCACTGATAAGATTGACGTTCTGGATAGGTCCAGCTCTTGTGCTGTTTGTCAACACGAAATAGTGCCGGCCGACGTAAAACTTCTCACTCGGTGTAACCATCTCTTTCATGACATCTGCCTCAACGACTGGTTGTTGCAGAATCGCACCTGCCCAATTTGTCGAGCCGCTTGTGAGCGTGCAGAATTACAGAGGTTGCCTCGAGGGATAGATAAAAATAATTATACAATAGTGCCACCCCCACCGCGACCTGTGACTCGATCTGTTACCGCAGGTTGGCAACGTCGTTCCAGTACCGGAAATCAGCCCTCGTCCACGCCTTTGGCAAACCGTCTTCCACCATCTCGACTCGCCGATGAAGTGCGAGTGAATATAGCTCAACGATCTCCCATATATGGTGCCGCTGCAGCGGAAGATCACGGTTTTCAGGAAGCGGTAAATGCACACATCGATCAGGAAATTTCGAGAATTAATCACTCAATGATGCAATCACGTGCTCCAGCACCGGAAGTGTTGTTACCTCTAGCACCAATTGCAGTATCACCCACCACCCCGCGTCATTCATCGGTTCATTCAAATTACACGCCAGTAAATGCGTTTGTGCAAAATAATGTACCAGTACCACCAATGTTCGCTGAACCTCATCCTGCTCTTGCTCCAGCTAGAACACGAACACATCTCGATCAGCACTCCACTACAGTTAGAAATTGGAACGTAACGTTCTCAGGCAGACCCGATGGTCTGGATGTTGAAGCATTTATCTTCAGGATAGAGCGGCTGACAGAGATGTGTTTAAATAACGATTTTACTATTGTCACCCGTTGTCTGTACCTGTTATTCACAGATCGAGCAGCTGATTGGTTCTGGAGATATTTTCGCCAGAACCGGCAGCTTATTTGGACTGACTTGTGTCATGCTCTTCGAATAGAATTTCAGGACCGGCAGACGGACGAAGAGGTAAAGGAGCGGATGAGGGCCAGGAAACAGCGGCCCACCGAATTGTTTGATGAATTCTTACAATCAATTTATCGACTAGGCGATAAACTACGAGTACCGATGCCGGATGTGGAGTTGTTCTCCTTGATTCGCAACAACTTACGATTGGAAATTAGAAGGGAGCTACTTTATGTCACCATTTATGGACTGGAACATCTGCGCCAGCTCTGCCGTGATCGTGAAAAATTATGGGCCGAATCAATAACCAGGCCACGAGATTATAATATTAGACCATCTAGGCCGGTGTCAGAAGTGGACTTGGATCGTGAATTCTCACAAATTCAAATTAGCGAATTGCCAACTGAATCGTTACCAATTACATCTAACGAACTCGCGGCAATACAGCCCGCCCCTAATATGAGACGAATAACCAGTTCAACTATTTGTTGGAACTGTAAACGACCTGGTCATCGGTGGCACGATTGTCGTGAATCTCAGCGATTGTTTTGTTGGGGATGTGGAAAAGACGATGTGTTATGTCCTAATTGTGAAAATTGTCAGGGAAACCGAAGGGGGGGCCAGAATCCCAACACCTTTTCTCGCTCCCAGGACCTGTCTTAGATGCATCTGAGACCAAAATTAATTTGTCTCCTGCTTCTTCAGATATTTCATCTACCAATCCCGATAACTTACTGGTACACGATACACTGTTGAGCCGAGCGTCAACATCCACTTTTATAGAACACCCGTTGAATACTGCTTCTGATACACTGGTATCCACTCATGATACTGACATGAAATTATTGAAACGAACACCCGATCATACTGAACCACCTCCATTATGGACCAAAATCAAATCGTTCCAACAACGATTGAACGAATACCTGAAAATACGCTCAAATATATTTGCCGATTCATTATCATCTTTGAAACTTCCATCGCGCTCTGCGCTCCGTTCTCGTATTTATTGGCAACAACGTCATTTGTTTAAAACTAAAACCATTTCCTCTATAGTGAAATTGGACAACGATGTGAGATCTTATGCCACAGTGTCAATATTGGGTAAACAACATACTGGACTGTTGGATAGTGGAGCGTCCTTGACTGTAATTGGTGGTGATTTTGCTAAAGAAATCGTACAGACTCCAGACCTTCTAACTTATTCGTCTGCCGTAGTTCGTACTGCCGATGGCCAAAGACAGAAGATCTTGGGGTTTGTAAAAACAAAGGTTTCATTTATGAACCAAGTCAGAACCCTGGACGTCTTCATTATCCCGTCTTTGACTCAAAATCTATATCTAGGTATAGATTTCTTTAACGCTTTTGGTTTGTTTAACCCGATATTTAACCTACCTACATTTTCGACTACGGAGTCAGGAATTTCAGAATTGTCTATGGACAATCAAACACGTCTACAAAACACTATTCAGCTTCTACCATCATTTTCAAAAATGGGTCTGGGTCGAACACATTTGTTGGAACACGTTATTGATGTGGGGACTGCAGCTCCCATCAAGCAACGACACTATCCAATATCGCCCGCCATTGAGAAACTGATGGGAGAAGAACTGGATAGGATGTTGTCTCTGGGTATTATAGAGGTTTCAAACAGCCCATGGTCAAGTCCGGTGGTCTTAATTCGCAAACCTGGGAAGAATCGTCTTTGTTTGGATAGTAGAAAGGTCAATACAGTTACTAAGAAGGATGCTTACCCCCTTCCACAGATAGATGGGATCTTGAGTCGTCTGCCACAAAGTAATTTCATTTCCAGTTTGGATCTGAAAGACGCTTTCTGGCAGATACCGTTAGAAAAACACTCCCGAGAGAAAACTGCTTTTACGGTCCCAGGGCGGCCATTGTACCAGTTCGTAAGAATGCCTTTCGGACTGTGCAATGCGCCGCAAACGATGACTAAATTGATGGACCAAGTAATTCCTCCTCATCTCAAGTCGTGCGTCTTCGTATACTTGGATGATCTTCTAATAGTTACAGATACCTTTGAGGCCCATCTTAAACTGTTAGAAGATATCTCCCAGTGTCTTAGACGTGCGAACTTGACGATAAACGTGGAAAAAAGTAAGTTTCTCTTGCCGGAGGTAAAATATTTGGGATATGTTGTGGGAGGTGGTACGTTGAAAATTGATCCTGATAAAACTCTAGCTATTTCTGAATTTCCTACACCGCGTACGTCCAAACAGATTCGACGTTTCCTGGGTATGGCGGGTTATTATCGCCGTTTTATATCTGATTTCTCTGCTATGTCCTCTCCAATATCAGATTTGTTGAAGAAAAATTCTAATAAATTCGTATGGACACCCGAAGCTGAAATAGCATTTGTAAACCTCAAAAATGCTCTCATCTCAGCACCAGTCCTCATAAACCCCGACTATACTAAACCCTTTACTCTCCAGTGCGACGCTAGCAACGACGGTATAGGTTGTGTATTAATGCAGTATGACATGGACGGTATGGAACATCCCATAGCGTACATGTCCAAAAAGCTAAATTCTGCGCAGCGCAATTACTCCACTAGTGAGAAAGAGTGTCTAGCCGCCGTACTGGGGGTAAAGAAGTTTAGAGCGTATGTCGAGGGTCAGGCCTTTAAGATCATAACTGACCATGCTTCATTAAAATGGTTAATGCAACAAAAAGACCTTTCTGGTCGATTGGCTCGTTGGAGCTTGAAATTGCAGGGTTACGTCTTTGATATTGAGTACCGAAAAGGAAAATTAAATACTGTTCCTGACACTCTATCAAGACGTGACTCTGTCGATATCATTTCTGAACTATGTCCAGTGCCTGAATTAGATCTTAATTCCCCTTTCTTCAACACTTCTCGATATTTGGAGTTGGTAAATCTGGTTACCGAAGCAGACGGTACATTGCCTGATCTGAAAGTAATTTCTGGTCGGGTTTATAAACGATTGGCTTGTTTGGATCTTGACATTCCTTCAGAGGGTGAGGTCTGGAAATTGTGGTTACCTGAGGAATACACTGACGAGTGTATTGCAAGGGCCCACAATCCTCCTACCTCATCACATGGAGGTCTAGCAAAAACCTTGTTTAACATTCGTAAATTTTACTATTGGCCTCGTATGTATACCCAGGTTAAATCGTACATCGGAAATTGTAAGACCTGCAAAGAAATCAAAGCGACTAATGTTCCACTTCGTGCTCCCATGGTTTCTCAGATGAAAACAGAACGAATTGGTCAGCGATTGTATATCGATATTCTTGGCCCTTATCCTCGTTCAAAGGCCGGGAATATCGCTATTCTTGTAGTATTAGATCATGTTACTAAATATCCATTTTTATTTCCTTTACGGAAACTAACTGCTGAACCAATTTGTCATCTATTGGCTACCAATGTCTTTCACGTATTTGGTTGTCCCGAAGTTATTGTGTCCGATAATGGGACGCAGTTTAAGTCTAAACTATTTGAAGATTTCTTGGCGAAGCACGGAGTGAAACATACACTACTAGCGTTATATTCACCTCAAGCTAACGCTTCGGAACGGGTAAATAGAAGTGTTTTATCTGGTATTCGAGCCTATTTAAAGGAGGAGCATTCTAAATGGGATCTACACTTGAGCGAGATCGCTTGTGCACTACGTTGTTCCCTGCATCAAACACTTAAATGTTCCCCATATTACGCAATGTTTGGAATACCTATGGTGACTCATGGTTCGTCATATGAACTGCTGAGACGATTGAATAGTCTTCATGATCCAGGTGAAACGATTCTGCGACCTGATTATCTTAATAAGATTCGAATTCGAATTCTTGATTTAACTGCCGAAGCGTTTGTCAAAAGTGCAGAAAGATACAATTTACGTGCTCGAGTAACTTTGTTTAAACCAGGTGATACGGTGTTCCGAAGGAACTTTATTTTGAGTGACGCCGGTAAGAAATTATCTGCTAAACTTGCACAGAAGTTTATTGAGACCAGAGTAATAAGGTTGGTAGGTAGCGCTGCCTACGAACTGGAGGACCTGGTTTCTAAACGTAGAGGTGTTTATCACTCCAAGGACATTCGTGCCTAATATCGGCAATAATTTTTTTTTCTGTCAGTATGATAGTAACTTTCGTGCGTGTTTCACCGCCATTGTAAGTCAAGATTATCGACGACCACAAAGTATGAGGGTAGTTTCATCTTGAATTCACAGTTCAGTGAGTGTGTATCAACTTTGGTGTTCGGGTCTTGTTTCAAAATTTTTTTTGTTTTGACTATTTATAAGTGTAAATTCCGTGATTGAACGTATTTGAATTTGGTTCAGTTGGTTACTTTGAACCTATGTGAACAGTTTTTTTTTCAGCCTTCAGAGTCACTGGGACGGAAGCGTACAACAGTGTGGCCCGGCTAGCTCAGTCGGAGAGGTATGAGACTCGTGTTAGTTCAGGTGTGGGTTGCGAGCCTGCATAACGTAAAAACGGAATTGTGTCGGATGTTCCATTAAAGTAGTCGGTCCTACGGTGTTTTTCCTTTCGATCTGTAGCAGATTGAATCAATTTTTTTTGTGACTTTAGAGTCTCGGGAACCCCCAGATCTGCCCGAAATTGGGTCTGGAAGATTTTAGTTATCCACCGCTTGCAATAGAGTAGAATACTGATTTTATCGATACCCCTCCCAAAAGTTTTTTTTGTATAATCATAGATACTTTGTTACTTTGTTTCTGCTAAGACTGAGTTTGTAATACCGATCGCATTGATTGCTAATCTGTGGTACGTCGAGGTGCTTCACCATACTAATATGTATATACAAGGTCTATTGGCGACCAGCCTATGCCTTTTTCAACTTCTTTTTGGTCGTAAGTGTTCGTCCAAAAAAGCACTTGTTCTGTAATGGATAGTCTGGACTAATGTCAGAACGTAGTGTGTTACAGTCGCAGTTTCCTTAGTTGTTGTTCCTTATATTAATCTGTAACACTTGTAATAGATTCTCATCCCTTCATCATCAATAGTCATATTTCATGTAGTTTCCGTAACCCATAGTTTCCTTATATTTCTTAAAATCTACTAAATCTGCAATAGCCGGACAAACGTATAGGAGAAAGAAAATTGCACTAATTACCTTGATTTATTTATTCATTAATATAACATAATATTGGTCAATTTGAATTAATTAATAGTTTTCGTTAATCATCATCCGTGTAACCACTAAAAATTAATCAGAATTTAATCTTGCAACGCACTAAAATTGACGCGCGTTGTACTTCCATTCGATTGATCTCGCCTTACTACTTGAGTTTGAACTTTTTTAAAAACATAAACCGTAATGGAACAACGAAATTCTCCAAACCTCATAACAGCTACGTGTATTTTGTTTCCAATCGTCAACATACAACGAATTACTATTTTTGCTTTGTTAAACATTTGATTTATCTTTGTATGAGTGTTTTGCTTTAAACAATCCTTCCGTTATTAAACTGAACTTCCCTGTGCTGATATAGTAGAGTGTAGTTTAATAAATGTCCAAACATCATAACATTGATCGCATCTGCATTTAATTCATTTTGAATGCAATTATACATATTATGGATGTGTCGGAAATATTCTGTGTCCAAACCATATCTTCGTACAATATTGTCAAATGGCAAACGGTTTTGTGAACTATAATAAGTTCCCAATAATTTGAAAATCTGATGTAAATTAATTATATTACATCTAAAACACTGTATTCGAGTTATTTCGAGGAAAACAATTTGACTATATAATGAGCCACTGTACATCGTTCCCTCTCTTAGTCTTGATTTATCATTCGATTATCTAATTGGAATTCATGACATTGACTCGTGGAGATGTCATTGTAAATTTAATGAGTTGGCATTTAAAATTTTGGGAATGAAAAATTTGAATTTTAAAAATCCGGCCAATTTGAGTAAAAGTTCATATGTTGTGTTGTGCTAGTTTAATTTAAAACAAAACAAACAAAAAAATAAAATCTATATGTTTGTGTTGTAGAAGTCTAAACTCTTTTAGTTTTGATTTCCTTTTTCTATTGGAATTTATTGTGCCGTGTTAGTTAAATTAACAAACCAAAAAAAAATATATATATGTTTTGTGCCGTTTTATGAGTTTTCAAATAACAAGAAGGAAAGGCCACACAACGGTACGTCTTAATTATACAGAAAAATTCAATTTAATAAATGTTAAACGAAATAAAAATATTTCTATTTGTTTGTGTTGCGTAAATTAAAAACCAACAATATATATACGTATATAAACTGCGACGCATGTGAGTTTTTTTTTTCAATGGTGACTCTTTGTTTTGATGCGTGTTCAATTTGACATCGGATGTGTTATGTTGAGGCCGGGTATTTGAGTTACTTATTATCTCTTTCATTGTCGTATGAAAATTCTAAATTATTAAATTCATGTTAAATAAAAATTCTAAATTATTAACTTTATGTTAAGTTATGAAAATTCTAAATTATTAAATTCATGTTAAATAAAAATTCTAAATTATTAACTTTATGTTAAGTTATAAAAATTATAAAAAGTTTTAAATTCATGTTAAGTTATAAAAACTGTGAAAAGTTTCAATGTCAATAGGGTATCAAATTAATTATTAAAGAAAAAAAATCTAAACGACATAGTCTAACCAATTGAAATCGAAAAATCGTAACTACTCGGTGTAACGGAGTTGTTTCATGTTTTGGTTTTTTTTTCTGATACGTGTTTCTAGTCATAATTAACGTAACTCGAACTATAAAAGCTTTTAAATTGTTAAATTAATTAAGAACAGTGTTGTCCTATAGTGTAGAATATCAAATTACAAAATCAGTAATCTAAGAAGTTGATAATGTTAATATAGTGGTAGATGGATGAACAATTTTCTTTTCATCGTATGAACATATTTTTTTTCCAATACCAATATATAGAATAATTAATTAAATTAATCTAACTGGCAGATGATAGTGAATCATATTATTGTTAAATAAATTTGTATGATAGTACCTTCGTGTTTGTTATTTGCACTACATTATTTGGATTTCAACGCATACGTCAACCAGTACCTTTTACCGTATTGCTTCACCATCATTGTTACCAAATTATTACAGTTCTAACTCAACAAATAGTTTGACTGGTATTATTACAATTTATTGCTTCTTTTGGATTTCAACGCATACGTCAACCATTACATTTTACCGTATTGCTTCACCATCATTGTTACAAAATTATTACAGTTCTAATTCCACAAATAATTTAACTAGTATTGGTACAATTGATTACATCTGTTTTTTGGATTTCAACTCATACGTCAACAATTACCTTTTACCGTATTGCTTCGCCTTCATTGATACAAAATTATTACAGTTCTATTCAACGAATAATTTAACTGGTACTGGTACAATTTATTACATTTTGTTTTTTGATTTCAACGCATCCTGCAACCGTTATATGTCAACGTATTCGTCCGTAATTGCTTTACTTGTTACCATACTCACCTGTGATTGTAACTTGATTCGGCGTTTATGTTTACAACCAGATACAACGTTTCTACTTATCATTTTTGAGTCAACAGTATTTTACATCCATTACATCATTTTTGATTCAGCCAGAATTTTACATCAATTACGTCATTTTAGATTCAATGCAATTTTGCGTCAATTACAACATTTTTTTTTTTGATTCAATGATATTGTGCATCAATTACAACATTTTCTGATCCATCAATTACATCATTTTTGATTCAACAATATTTTACATCAATTGCAATATTTTTTTGATTCAACCAAATTTAACGAATTTACATAACGTTTCTACTTACCATTTTTGATTCGACAATATTTTACATCAATTACATCATTTTTGATTCAACAATATTTTACATCAATTGCAATATTTTTTTTTGATTCAACCAAATTTAACGAATTTACATAACGTTTCTACTTACCATTTTTGATTCGACAATATTTTACATCAATTACATCATTTTTGATTCGACAATATTTTACATCAATTACATCATTTTTGATTCACCAATATTTTACATCAATTTCATCATTTTCTGATTCAATGAAATTTTGCATCAGTTACAACATTTTTTTGATTCAACAGAATTTGTACAAATTTATATAACGTTGCTACATGTCATTTTTGATTCAACCATATTTTACATCAATTACAATATTTTTTTGATTCAACAAAATTTTACGAATTTATATAACGTTTCTACTTACCATTTTTGATTCGACAATATTTTACATCAATTACATCATTTTTGATTCGACAATATTTTACATCAATTACATCATTTTTGATTCAACAATATTTTACATCAATTGCAATATTTTTTTTTTGATTCAACCAAATTTAACGAATTTACATAACGTTTCTACTTAACATTTCGTATCACGTTTGTACGTGCAACTTCATTCAACATTTTTATCATACAAAATATTTTCGAGAGATTCCTAACGTGATCAACGTGCGGATGGAGGGCTGAGGGAAGCAGAATAGGAGGACGGGGTTTAATCATGGGGTGAGTAAATTTATTTTTATTACTTAGGTCATAATGATAAAGGGGTGTGAATGTGAGTGTGTGTGTGTGTGTGTGGGCGTATGTGAGTGAACGTGGGGGTTGGACGTGTTGATCGTGGGTCTTTCGCAACCGGGGTCGCCAGAGTCTCCATTTTTCCACTTGTATTTCTTTCCATTTCTGAATATTTTCGTTAATAGCGTACATTTCTGTATTTGTGCTGAAGTAGCAGGGTTTCTTTATCGTTCCCATGGGCTGCAGCTAGCTTGGGGCAAGAAAATCAATCTCGCTAGGTACGCTTCCTGCTATGTCCTTCTCATTGGTTCGCCAATGAGAAAGCGCTTCATTACAAGGCTATAGTAATTAGTAAGGATAAACAGTAAACACCTTAAAAAATTTTTTACCGGAAACGACAACCGCCAAACCGTTGACACGCAGAAATATTGGAAACAGTACTATAAAACCTTAAATACCGCAAGTCTAAATAAGATTGAATGCGCATTTTTGAAACGAATCCAGATCTTCCATTTACAAGTGAACCCGGATCATATACCAAAGTTTAAGATCGTATGCGTTTTTGTTAACCCACCCACATGACATACATTTTGTTTTTGGGCTATTTGGATTCAGGATCCTTAAAACCAAAAGATAAAATAAAACTTGGGGTATTTCAGATTTGTCTCCGATAGATTGCATCACTTCACACAATTTTTAAATGTGGTGAAGTAACAACGCACATTTTTCACAATTTTCGAAAGAATGAATAAAAAATTGCAATGTTAGGCGAAGGCGAATGGATGAACGAATGGATGTTAGGCATAGGGAATGTATGAACTTCATTTTTTTGTTTTATTATTTTTAACGTTGTTGTTGTAGCGACGAAATGTTGTTCTATTCTTCCGGCTCCAAGTCCAGATTTAGGAAATCTGCTACTGCCTTTAATTTTGAAAACGTGAAATGTTTTAGTGTGTGATTTTTAGATGTGATTCTTTCGTAGTGTGGAATTTTTTTACAGTGTAATATTTTCCCCATGATATTTTCGACGTTATATTTTCTCGCTCTATTTTTAATTTATATAACCGAACTGGCAAATCACCAGTAATCCAATAAATAGTTTTGCAGATGATAGTACAGCACACAAGTCATTCGCCCTCCTATCATCCCCACAATGGCGAGACGCTGCCAATTATTAAATGTAAATGAGTATGAGTAAAAATATACTTAAATAAATGTAAATACTTCCAGTCGGTATTATTTCACATTTATAAGGCCGCATTTGGCATTGAGAAATTTGGTACAAGGACATCACGTACAAATCAAAAACGAAACCTAATACAAGAAAAATATATGTAACTTTTTGTACTGAATTTCGCTTTTCAAACTTTTCCTTGTACTGAATTTCCTTGCCCCCCCCGCATTTGCCTTTGTATGGAATATTATTGTCAGTTGTAGATCGCTGCATCTGTTTCCTTCGTTGCCCCTTTTGATTCTGTCTACAGCGTGCTGTACGAATTGTGTGGGTGATCGAAAATTAACATCAAATTTTGATAATATACATCACCGTTGCACTGTTGCTGATCTCGTTTTTTCATAAATATCGTCACACCAACAGTGCTCGGATGAAAGCAGACCCATCCTGTTTCACACATATATTTTTCCGTTTTACTCGCACTTTCAAGAAAGTGTCATCATGAGCGATATATAGTATGCTAGTTATTAAAGGGATCTCGAGTCTACAATCTTCTGCTGCCAAATTTATTATTTTTATTTTGAAAATAATTGTCTAATTATCAAATTTTTCAACAATTTTTCTGAAGAGGTTTTTAAATTAAATAATGCATAGTACGATCTTTATTCCTTATCACTATCTTCATTTCTAGAAACCGGTCAAAAAATTTCATTTTGATTGCCCCCATTGAGCATGAAAAAAATGTAAGTTGGTTTAGAATAGAGAATATGTCTGCCAAGCAAAACAGCTTCAACTTTTGTCGTCGAAATTAATTTGGTCAATTTAATTTTTATGATTTAAAATTCCAATGAATACACTAGCACTTTGTGTCGTCGATATCCATCTGTCTTCTGGGACAAGATGAGCTAAAACCATCCGATTAAATAAAATTTACAGCTTTGCATTTTCTACGTGGAAGTATTTGCCTTTGAAATGTCAGTTAAGTCATCTATTTCCAATTATGTAGTAATTCTATGGCAAATTATATTATTTAATTCCGGTATTTAAATCTGGCAAAGCAGGTATGCCGGTGTATATAGCTTTCTTATTATCAACAAACTGTACATTGAATGCATTTTAATATAAAGAATTGTCCCATAATTTGCATATGGTTAGGGAGGTCTCGAACAAAACCAGAGCTTACAATTTGATTTTATTCGAGCACTTATTTCACTCCTAAAAATATTATTCATAAATTTAAATGTTTATAATTTCAACATCTCTCTCGCTCATAGGAGTGATATTTTAGGTAGATTTCATATAAAAATCTACCTATTGCAATGGGCTTCATCTCGGAATTTTGGAAAAATTTTGGTGCCAAACGACTATGAATGATAAGCGGAGACGGAAAAACAAAAAAAAAATTTATATATATGTATATATATATATATATATATATATATATATATATATATATATAAATATATATATATATATATATATATAAATATATATATATATATATATATATATATATATATATATATATATATATATATATATATATATATATACATATATATATATATACATATATATATATATATATATATATATATATATATATATATATATATATATATATATATATATATATATATATATATATATATATATATATATATATATATATATATATATATATATATATATATATATATATATATATATATATATATATATATATATATATATATATATATATATATATATATATATATATATATATATATATATATATATATATGTGGGATCACCCTGTAAAATTATTTATAAATTATATTGTAACTTGTTATTCTAGTTTTTATTGATACATAAACATATAAGTACTGTTGTTCGTAAAATTATATCCTATAAATTGAAGAATAATTAAATAAAAGTTTAGTTTATTGTTGATTATTAAAAGTTAATTATCGAGTTTTATTTCAATAAGCTCACAATTGGTGTCAGAAGTGGGATGCCTGGATCTGGCAGTGATCTTACAATAAAAATAGTTCAGAAAAATCAGTGAAGTAAAGTTGGCGATTGTATCTGAGGTGTATTTGAGTTGGTACGGCGAAGGTGTTATTTTTAGAATAGTCAAGACGTGACAATCCAAAAAGCTAATCTAACTCGAGAGATATAAAACTTTACGGAGGATCTGTAAGTAATTTGAATTATACGGAGCGTATTGTGTGTGGTGCATACTTCAAAGGTGTTAAGAAGTCTACATATAAAAATATTCTGCCAGATTAAAAATAAACTGCAAAAATCATTTAAGTTTTGTGTATTTTGTGAATTAATTATTGGAGAAAAAATAAGAAAATGTTAAAACAAACAATTATTAAGTTCGATTTGCATTCAGAGTTAATAAAAAATTACCGCTACTAAGGTGATCATAAACTTGAATTGTTTTAAATTTGTTTTGTTTTAATAAACAAATTTGTTATATGTTTCTTAATAACGAGTTATATTTTCGTTGTTCTTTTTATATAAAGAAAGATAATTACTATTTAAATTATGATGATTACTAATTAAATTGTATATCACAAAATATAATCAAAACATTTAAACAAAAATTACAAGTTTTTATTCAATAGATTTTCTTTGGATTTGTTAATTTCTCGTGAATGATTAAAAATGGGCAAAGCACAAAAACGTAATAAAAATCAATCTTGTGATAATGAAGAAGACGCATTCATGAGGAAAATGATGGAAATTTTTCGACGAGCAATCAATGAAGAATCGATCAACAGCAATGATAATGCATCAGGGAGCCATGCATCGAAAAATACTATAATTCAAAATAGTACGTTTCTCGATCCACCAAACACACAATCTGTTGAACAACAACTAGACTTAATGAGAAGAAAGGAATTGGAGTTGAAAGAAAAGGAAATTGAACTTCTTAGACGGGAGATTGAAATGATGAGAACTAATAAGCCTTGTACGTCGAATGGAAATATTTTAAGCTTTAAAGATGTTGAGGAGTCATTGAACAAATTTAATGGCGATGACGAATATACCGTATTAAAATGGGCTGAAGATTTTGGTGAAGCCGCTATTTCTTTTAATTGGTCACATCGTCAGAAGGTTATTTATGGTAAAAGATTGTTGGGAGGAACAGCGAAGGAAAGCCTGCGTATGGCTTCTGGGATTGAGACGTGGGAGAATTTAGTCGAATTTTTACGAAAAGAATTCCCAGTTAATACGAACTCTGCTGTTATTCATAAGCGCATGGAGAGCCGACGAAAACAAATAGGGGAATCTTTTAAAAAATATTTGATTGCAATGCGAGAGCTTGGCAAAATTGGAAATTTAGAAGATGCCGCAATAATTGAACACTGCATTAATGGTATTACTGATCATGAACCAAACAAAGCTGTGCTATATGGTGCTTTGACAATTGAAGAATTCCAGGCCAAATTAATATTATACGAAAATATTAAAAATTTTAATGAAGTCAGTTCCGAAAGAGTTTGATCATCCGGGTCGTATGATAAGATAGGATGGCCGTGTGGGATCACCCTGTAAAATTATTTATAAATTATATTGTAACTTGTTATTCTAGTTTTTATTGATACATAAACATATAAGTACTGTTGTTCGTAAAATTATATCCTATAAATTGAAGAATAATTAAATAAAAGTTTAGTTTATTGTTGATTATTAAAAGTTAATTATCGAGTTTTATTTCAATAAGCTCACATATATATATATATATCAGTGTTGCAAAACGTTACTCGTAACGTAACGCAAAAACGAAATAACGAAATGAAATAGCGTTATTAGTAATAATTACGTTCATAACGTTGTAAAAATTAAACTACGTTACAATAACGTAAAACGTAACGATAACTCAATATTTTATTTCGTTTTTCGGGTTACTTTTTTTATAATTATGAATATGAAAATCAAAACGCAAAAACCGGTTGAATAAAATCGAACTTATCTGCTCTTTATCAATTTTTGCGGACGCTTAAGCTACAGATTTTGGTAGTTCTAATGCCCGATTTATAGTCGGTAACGTTAACTTAACGTTAACTTTAACTTAACCGTAACTTAAGACATCTAAAAATTTTGATTTATAGTCGGTAAGAAATTACGTATTCATTGACGTTTGATCTGATATTAATTATGGTTTTGTAATCAATGTTACAAATCAATCAATTCTTTAAAAGTAATAAACTGATTTTAAAATCAAAATTTAAAATAATAAAATTCGAAACATACATTTGATACAAAATTTAAAAATAAAAAAAATTATTTTCATATTAATTTCCTGCTAATATTTGGCTTTAAAGTCGCTCTTTTTATATCCTTTGCATTTTTTAAAAAATAAAATTTTATTTTTATGGACACTTGCAATTAAATATTACTTTTCTTCAGTTTTTATACCAAACGTCAAAAAATCCTTAACAAAATCTTTAAGATAGAATGAAATGAACTATACGTTAAGTTAACGTTAAGTTTGCGTTAACGACTATAAATGCTCTAGTGCATTTTCATACATTTGTACTTTACGTTAAGTTAAAGTTACCGACTATAAATCGGGCATAAAATGTTGTACAATTTTAAGTTTATTTTAAATAATTTCAAGTCTGTGTAGCCGTTTTGCATCACAGGTGTTTTGAATAATTTTAAGAAAGAATATTTTTATGCTGGCCGAGAAATCAATCTGAAGATCTATTAAAAGCAACTCTAATAGTTATATAGTTATAAACA
>OY856187.1:78380795-78461611 GCA_963693315.1 Diogma glabrata
TGAAAATTCCTTAGAAAACTGAAGATTTAAAAAAAACATCTCCAACATGATTTGGACCGATTTCTGCATAGAAATTTTATTATTATTATTGAGAATTATGGAATGTTGTCTAGTGTGTCAAAAGAAAAGTTTTTATTTATTTTTTACCCTATTTTTTTTAGAAAAAAATAAAATTAATAGCTCGCATGACATGATATTTTATTATTATTATAAAGAATTATGGCATTATAAGTTTGTCAAAAAATGTTGTCAAGTGTGTCAAAAAATGATTTCATTTAATTTTTTAGCCAATTTTTTAGGAAAAAAAATGTAGCTGTTTTTATGACGTAAATGTAATTGAAAATGATTGACATTCCATGTCCAATGGAAATTTTTGAATTTGTTATAGTTTTTGAAATATTTTTGGAATTTTGAAGAAGTTGTAATTTTGTAATAATTTTTGCAATATTTTTAGAATTTCGGAAAAAGTCTTAATTGTTGATTTTGTAAGAATTGTAACGATCGCAATAATCGCAAAACAATAATAAAACCAAATTCCTCTTTGTTTTCAATTCAATAAAAATGTATTTCATTAGTTTCCATTCATTTTTCACATTAACAATAATTTAAAATTTTCTAATACTCAACTGCTAGTTAAATTTCGAATATACTATAAAAAACAAACGAACGTACTAAATTTTTATTTCCAATTCTAATAAACAGATGTCGTTATTGATCTTTCTTGAATTTTGAGTATTACACGATTTGTCTTGACATCATGAGATGTCTAAAAGGAAAAATCACATTTTTCCTATTTTTAAAAAATCACTTTTCTCATGAATGTCAAAAATAAAGGATTGAAATTTTTGCATTCATGCACTTTTCATCTTAAATCTAAGTTATAATATAAGTAGTGCAATTTTTAATTAAATCGGTTTTTTTAAATTAGTTCCAATTAGTTCAATTTTTTTAATTGTATCCGTCCTGCTAGTGAAATTTAGTAAAAAAATTTGTATGTCTTGTGTTGTGCCGTATCAATTTAAAATAAAAGGAAAAAAAAACACATTTTTGTTTGAAAATATTGTCTTTCTGTTTTTGGGTCTTCAACCAAAATGTTGAATTGAGATTGTTATTAAACACTCAATAAAACGTATTAAAGAAAAAATACTAATTCCATTTTATTTTGAGTTTAAAAAGAAATTGTTTTAATTTATACAGAAAAAAGGTTAACTTTGTTTTCATTAGTGTGTGATTTGGATGAAATATATATATATTTTTTAACAAAGTGTTTCATTCTGTTTTCATTAAGTTTATACTTAATTTATCATAAAGGAAAAAGATTGCTTTATAAAAGTGGCAGTACATGAAAAATAAAGTATCCAATGATGTTATCGAAAGTATGAGTAGTAAGGATAACAGTAATCGAAGCATATTACCACAGTTAGAAACAGTCGAGTGTATGGTGGATTTTCCGGTTGTAGAAACCGTATGGATTTAAAGCAAAATATGAAGTGGAAAGTTAAAGGATTAAAGGCAATGTTCAATTGGGCATTTCGAACAACGAAGGTGTAATTCAGCAGCAGCAACTGATGTTCACAAATTAGTTCATCCAATACAGTTGGTTGATTAGTCAAGGGAATTGGAACACATAGACCAAATCTTCAATCAACAGTTATAAGTTAAGGTACTTACAGTAAATATATTAATTTTTTTTATTTATTCCTCGTTCCCCTTTGGAATGATAGGCTAGATTTTTTTCAGATAATAGGAGATTCCCAAATTTAGGATTCTGTGGGGATAAACGCTATCCCGTAGCAATATTATTAGTGTTATTTTGTAGGAAAGGTCCATATTAACAGTCTGTCGCCGAACCAAAAACGGACCGGGGAATATTTTGGTAATATAATACCGTGATTACGGTGGAGTTTTGTTACCGTTAGGTACGAATTTGTTGTGTTATTTAGAGCTATTTTCGGCGCGAAAAATATTTTTTTTCATTTTTTTTCATGTATTTGGGCGGTGTCAACCGGTTTGGTTGACTTCGAACTTGTTTGGATAAGAACCAGTTGGGTTTTTTTTATATGTATATTTTTCTTTTACATATATATTAAATATATATAGAATTTTTTCATTTTTTTAATAATTTTTAAGAATTTCACAATTTGATAAATTTAAAAGGAATTTTTGAGAATTGAATTCAGCGGTAGTTGCAATAACGAATTCAAATGACTATTAAATGCTGCACAGGTACATTTAATTTTGGGATATATAAATATTTACTTGAAGAAGACAAATAATAAGCAATTCTAAGACTTATTAGAATTTGAAAGGAAATTGTATTCTGCTTTCGCATTAACCTTTTGGTCTTTGAGTTCTTGGTAGAGCCAGTGTTAAAAATACCATTATTTGTTTTTCTCTAATTAAATATAATATTCTAAAGATTAAATTCTAATTCTAACATTTAATTTGGTTTTTACAATAGTGTAGAATTGTATTTGGATTGACACTATATTTCTTACACTCAAAAATGCACACAGTCAGAAATTTTGGCTCGTTTAGGAGCAAGCGTCGGCCGGGGCCAGGAGAGTTGGGTCAGGCAGCGTGGTTGGCCGAGGAGGTAGAGTTCTCGTCAGTCATGCACGCTTATGCGGAGATATTGGCTGAAGAGAACGCTATCTCTGAGTCCAATCACAGGGGAGAGAACCCTCGACGGTGGGTGGGACCGCAAGTGGCCCCGGGAAATTGTGTGCATCTTTGAAATGTATTTTGTTCTGAATTTGGAAAAAAACCGTTTTGGGGCAGTAATTTTTTTCGGAGACTGTTTTTTTATACTGTCATTGTACATAGTGTATATAGTAGGTTAATTGTTGTATAATTGTACATATTTGTACATATTTTTGGTATATAGGAAGCGGATGTAGTGGTTTGTGTGGAGTGTTATGTTACAATAGCACCAACGAGATGAAATTAAGAAACCAAACCGATGAAACGATTTAGCCATTTGAACTTTTTGTGAGTAGCTTTGGCAAATATTATACATTGATAGGAATTGGATAGTAGATCATATTTAAATATTTATACATTAATAAATTAGATCTGGAATCTGATGCTCGTTTTAACGGTGCATTTTGGCCTGCGTGAAATAAATCCATGATTTTAATTTCTTTACCACTAATGGTTATAATCGGTGAAAATCCTGTTTTGGTTGTGGTAGATTCGAACTATTTTTAATTTCGCGATGAAAATATTGTACATTCCACTACAGTTGAGCGTTTGTTAGAATTAATTGATTTTTTTTGGGTGTTAATTTTTTTATTGTTGTGTAATGATTACAAGTGTGTAATTGATAATTTCTCTCAGCGGTACCTCTAACAAAGGATCCATGGGGCTTATCTCCTTAACATAATTATGTTCTTAGATCGCCTCTGTCCATTATGGACATGCGATCGAAGTTCATTGGTTTCTTCTCTTCATTTCAGAAGGAGTTTTCTGGTGATAAGGGAGTGACTACTGCTGGTCTGTACTTAGGTACAAACCAGTAGTACCATTCCCTGCACAGAAGCTTCTTTAACGAAATGAAGAGGAGAACCAATCATTTTTTTTTATCAGGATCGAGGCTTCACCTCACACAACTTCAACATTTTTCCACTCTTACATTTAGCTTGCAATAGACAGTTTTCATTAAGTTTAGGATTTGAAGTCTGGTGTTCGGGAGCGTTCTTCGACTATGGCATTAGTTTAATGGTAATTTATTTTTAGGTAGAACAACCGCAGCTGGGTCAGTAGAAATGGGCCTAGAGTCTAATCGTGACAGTTGCGATTGTTTTTGTTAGGTTGGGGAGATACTGTTCTGTAGAATCTGGTCGTTAGGGGCTTTTCTAGTCGGTTCTCACATGCATTGTTGGAGTGGGCTCGCGAACGCGATAATTCAAATACTAAATAAAATGGATATTGTAGCCATACTTACTTTTATGTGTCTCCAGACGAATCTAGATTTTGGGAATCTCTTATTATATTAAATAAAAATAAAATAAATCAAACAAATTTTTCAAAAAATTAAATAAATAATTTTTATTAAATAAAATAAATTTTCGTAAATTAAATTTTAGGTAACTAAATAATTTTTTTAAATTTAAATAATTTTAGGTAATTAAATAAAATAAATTTTTTATTAATTAAGCAATACGTCAAGAAATAAATAAATATTTTTTATTTTTTTTTAAAAAATAAATCAATATTTTGAGCTAGGACGTTGCATCCAATAAATAAACATCCTTTTTGAATATTTTTTATTTTTCAATTTTTTTAAAATAAATAAATATATTTTAGGGGTGCTATCGTCAATAACTAGTTTTATGTATATATAATTATTTCAGTAGATCTGAAATTAAATAAATAAATCATATCTCTACATGTATAATATTTTAGGAATTTCTGTAAAAGATTCAACAAAGATTAGCTACGACGGTGGTCTTTCCTTTTTGTTCCTTTACAAGTTTGTTTTTGCAAAGTTTTTTTGGGGCGTTCGTTGTTTTTTTCGTTTTTCATTATTTTTTTTTCATTTACAGCGCACTAACTACATTTTTTTTTGTTAATTGGTTTTACTATTGTTGGTGATTGCGAGTTCATGATTTTGCGGGTTTTACCATCGAAATCTCTAGCGTCTGTTTTCTATACACCAAGCCTAAGTTTTTCAATATATTTTTTTTATAAAATTAAATTTAGTTGTTAGAATTATTAGTTCTCATAAATTAAACATCTATTCTTAGTTATTAGTTATTATAGTTATAGATTTAATTTTCGGTTTTTAGAATTTAAATAGGTGTTTAATTTAGGATTACTATAGTTATTATAATTTTTTTTTACTAGTAATGCACTCATACGCGATCCCCATATTCGTCATTGGTTTAATGTGAGTTACAATTTCGAGGTATTGATTTGGGTATTATTCACACTATAGAGTGAGGCGGATCCAAATCATTACCTCCACATTTATCATCATATTGATCTGCTGACGTACGTGTACATATCTCGTATGAGTCCATTTTAGTTACCACCATTTTTAAAATTATTTTTTTTTTATTGCGATTAATTTAAAAAAATAGGATAAATATAGAAATAGTTATTAGAATTTCTATTATTAGTTTAAGTTTAATAGTGCTTTGGTGGTTTCTGACGTAGAGGGGATGGCGACGTTTTTGTGATTTCAAGAGTAAAAATCTTGGTTTTTACCTTGAATTCATGTTGTAACGATCGCAATAATCGCAAAACAATAATAAAACCAAATTCCTCTTTGTTTTCAATTCAATAAAAATGTATTTCATTAGTTTCCATTCATTTTTCACATTAACAATAATTTAAAATTTTCTAATACTCAACTGCTAGTTAAATTTCGAATATACTATAAAAAACAAACGAACGTACTAAATTTTTATTTCCAATTCTAATAAACAGATGTCGTTATTGATCTTTCTTGAATTTTGAGTATTACACGATTTGTCTTGACATCATGAGATGTCTAAAAGGAAAAATCACATTTTTCCTATTTTTAAAAAATCACTCTTCTCATGGATGTCAAAGATTCAAATAATTTTGCATTCATGCTTTTTCTCTTAAAATTAAGTTAATATTAAGTAGTGAAATTTTTACTTAAATTAAATTTATCCTTAAATAGTTCAATTAGTGCAATTTTTTTTAAATGTATCCGTCCAACTAGTTTCAATTTAGAAAAAATTTATATGTGTTGTGCAAAATAAATAAAAGTAAACAAAATTCAATTTGAAGAAAAAAATTTATATGTTTGTGCCGTGAAGATGTCAAAAAGAATTAACAAAAACACATTTTTGTTTGAAAATATCGTCTTTCTGTTTTTGGGTCTTCAACCAAAATGTTGAATTGAGATTGTTATTAAACACTCAATAAAACGTATTAAAGAAAAAATACTAATTCCATTTTATTTTGAGTTTAAAAAGAAATTGTTTTAATTTATACAGAAAAAAGGTTAACTTTGTTTTCATTAGTGTGTGATTTGGATGAAATATATATATATTTTTTAACAAAGTGTTTCATTCTGTTTTCATTAAGTTTATACTTAATTTATCATAAAGGAAAAAGATTGTTTTATAAAAGTGGCAGTACATGAAAAATAAAGTATCCAATGATGTTATCGAAAGTATGAGTAGTAAGGATAACAGTGATCGAAGCATATTACCACAGTTAGAAACAGTCGAGTGTATGGTGGATTTTCCGGTTGTAGAAACCGTATGGATTTAAAGCAAAATATGAAGTGGAAAGTTAAAGGATTAAAGGCAATGTTCAATTGGGCATTTCGAACAACGAAGGTGTAATTCAGCAGCAGCAACTGATGTTCACAAATTAGTTCATCCAATACAGTTGGTTGATTAGTCAAGGGAATTGGAACACATAGACCAAATCTTCAATCAACAGTTATAAATTAAGGTACTTACAGTAAATATATTAATTTTTTTTATTTATTCCTCGTTCCCCTTTGGAATGATAGGCTAGATTTTTTTCAGATAATAGGAGATTCCCAAATTTAGGATTCTGTGGGGATAAACGCTATCCCGTAGCAATATTATTAATATTATTTTGTACGAAAGGTCCATACTAACAGAATATTAGTAGAATTTTGAAAAATTTTTAATTTCTGATATTATTATAATTTTGAAAAAATTTTCAATTTTTGATTTTGTAATAATTTTTGCAATATTTTTAGAATTTTGGAAAAAGTTTGAATATTTAAGAATTTTTGAAATATTATTGGAACTTAGAAAAAGTTTAAATATTTGATTTTATTCTAATTTTTGGAATATTTTTGGAATTTTGAAAAAGTTTGATTTTATTTAATTTAACAATATTTTTGGAATTTTGATTATAATTTTCCGGCAACGTATTGATGTTTCGTGTTAGTTGTGTAATAAATTTTTAAACAGAGATAAAAAATACTTGTACTTTAACAAAGAGTTATCAATAATATAATAGCCGTACGTCTATCCTTCTATACGAGCGTAACGGATACCTTATCTATCCTTTAGTCTATAGTTCAAATATAGTTCAATTTGGTATATTGGTAGCGCGCTCGACTGATGATCTATAGATTGATAGTTCGAAACCTGAATATTGCGAATTTTTTTTATTTTTTTTTTAAAAAACATTAAAATTATTGTTTTTTTACACACTCTTATTTTATTCATATTCATACATACATTTCGTTTTACGATAATGCAGTTTTTAAATTTTTATTTTAAATAACATTAAAATTGTTTTTTTTATTCATAAATTCATTATTTTCCTTAAATAACTTTAAAATTATTGTGCTTTTTTATTTTATTATTCATGAATGAATTCATATAAATAAATAATTCATATATGTATAAATAAAACTTATATAAAATTTTGTTTTTGGATACTTAGAATTATCGATAAAGAAGTTCTTTATAGTTAGTTAAAAAGTTAAGTATAGAATGCATTTAGGGGATTTAATTTTTTTATTTTAATTAAGTTACATAATACATATATTTATAATTTTTGTTGATGTTTTATTAATAAAACCTTTTTTATTTTGTATTAGTCACAAGATATGTAATATTTATTATGAAAAGTAGATCGAATTTTTTTTAAAGGAATAATAACCTTTTTTTAAAGGAATAATTTTTACATTAAATAGTAAAGTTGGTAGATGGTTTTTATAATAAGTTTATTAAAAAAGAAAAGAGGAAACAAATTGATGAAAGTACATGATTAAAGGTCTATTTCCTCACTTTTTGACACAACATTTCGTAAAATACTAGCGCTATTATGGCAGGACCAGAACCAGAAAATTGTTCTTTAGTACAGCGAACATAACAGCATAAAAAATATAGATTTTTAACAATTTTTAAAAACAATGTAGGTTGATAACATGTGATATTTTTATACAAAAAACAGTTTAGGTTATAATATACATTTTCAAACATTAATAATTTAAACCGATTTAATAAAATGAACTTTAAGAAACTCAGTACGAAATTTCGTTGTCATTGTCGATGTAAATGTAAAAATGTCGATGTCGATGTAAAAATCATAGAATATTTTTTTTCCATCATTATTTTTGCATAGCTTCATTTTCTGCAAATAAAATATAGAAGAACAAAAGCTGCTATTTCAGTATTTTCTTATTATTATTATTTTCAACCATTTGTCATTGATCGTATAAAAATTTATCGTTAACCTTACGATGGTTTTTGTAGAATTATAGTTAAGCAGAAGGTACACACAGAATAGATTAGAAGAGGTTGGATTATGATGGATAGTACTTAGTAGTTGTATCAAAGCCGGATGAAAAGAGCAAGAGTGTATTGGTGTGCGTAGGGAGGGGGAAAGGAGGGAGGGGCGGGGGGGGAGGGGGGGCGGTGCCCGCGGGATACCCCCTAGTGTTAGATATACATCGCTGCCCAAAACTAAAAACCATGTCCTCATAAAAGTTTTTTGCCGAAAACTATATTTTTCAATTCAATTTATTTATTTATTCAACGTTTTACAAGTTTGTGTTTGGTACAGCTATGTTTAATATATACTATTTAGTGTTTACCAGAATTGGTTTTCATCTGTAGAATAAAGAAAAGATATAAATTTAAAGAAGCTAAAAGACATACTGAAGGTATGTGCTATTTATTATACATCTTTACTCTTCTTTTAATTATATTAACAAGGTATATGTTTTCAAAGGTATCCCTACTCTTAAAAATATTATCAGGTAATTAAATATAATTATTAGTAATGAGGAAAAATACATTAAAACCATTTTGGAATAGTATTATATGATTACTAATCTACATCCTAAAACTAACTAAAACGTGATTAAAACTTAAACTAAACTTAACCAAATTAGCTCGAGCTCGTAAGCTATTTGAGAGTATATACCATAAAAAATATGAATATGGAATTCTCAGTAAATTGTTATTACCTTACAAAAACAAATAGAACATAAAACTATTTATCAAAGGAATTTCGATGTTATTGCAGCTTGACATGAATTTGTCTCTATAATTTTTGATTGTGTCACGAATGGGAGGAGTGCCTGATTTAATAGATAGCCTTCTAGTAGAATATCTGTACGGCTTATTATATATCAACTTTAAGCATTTATTTTGAAATACCTGAAGTTTGTTAAGAATTGTTACGGCTGCTGTTAAACAAACAGTGGCAGCATATAGTAGGGTGCTTCTAAGTTTAGACTTTCTGTGTATTAAACTGTACAGTATGTAACTGTACAGTAAACTGTACATTCTACTTTTTTACTCTTTTTTATGGCATAGTCAATATGTGGCTTAAAGGTGATCCTTTTATCAATTTGAACACCAAGATATATTACTACACCCCGCCATACAAAGGGCTCACCGTTCATATTTAATGAACGACGATCCGGCAAATTATGAGGGGCCCGTTTTTTGGTTATATAGATAGCTTGGGTTTTATCTTGATTGCGTTTATTTGCGTCTACGTTTATCTTGATTTTCCAGTTTGTGAAATAACTAACCAGTTTGTCAATAGTATTTTGCAAGCTGCACATTATGTGCACATGATATTGCTGTATCATCAGCAAATCGTCCGTAAAGTTTAGTCTCATCAATTTCATGGATTATATCTGCCGTGTAGATATTGTATAACAAAGGGGATAAAGCCGCCTCTTGTGGAACCCTACAGTTGATATCTTTAATCATAGATTTTCCTTCGAATAACTGAACGTAGAATTTTCGTTTATCTAAAAATTAATCTATAATTAGCGGTAGTTTGAAATAATGGATTTGTCTTTGTTGGGCTTACAAATCGGGACAACTTTTGCTATTTTCCATTCTGTAGGATAGTACGAGTATCTAAGACAAGCATTAAACATGTATACCATATAAACAATGGCTTTACGTGGTAAATGTTTTATAATACGATTATTGATCTGGTCAGCTCCGGGTGACTTAGATATTTTTAGGCGCTTGATAATGCCAGCAATTTCTTTTGGTTTAGTTTATTATGGATGGTTGAAATTGTGTCGAGAACCAGGGAACGTTCTTTTAAACTGATCATATGCTTCATCTACAATTTGTGTGAACGATGTTATATTATGATCGTTGCATTTTGTGATCTCTGCAAAGTGTTCATCGAACGCTTCTGCTTTTTCATAATTGGTCAATAATATATTATCGGTGTGTGTGTCCACATGAAGTGCAGGTATTGTTTTCCGTTTTTTACGGAGTAGCTTAGTAAGATTGAATAAGCGCGCATTGTTGGAATCTTTAAAAATTTGATTTAAATATTCACTGAATTTTTCGTTGCGTAGTTTTTGTATTTCTTCATTGATAATTAAAGATAGGGATTTAACAATTTTCTTTAGGATTGGATTCCGAGTACGTTGCCATCGCCTATAATTGCGATATTTTATTAAAAGAAGGATGTCTGGTGGAATAATGAGGTTATCAGAAAAAGGCTTGTTTGACTTTGTTTTTGGTATGGATATACTAATGCCACTATGGATGATTTCACAAAATTTAGTTAAATATTGATCAATTGCCGTGGTACTAGCAATATTTTGAATAGGAGAGTCCGTTGAAAGATCAATATTATTGTTCAAGTGATTGACCAGTTAGCAAGATTGTAGTTATACGTAGTTTTGTCTTCATTTAAGTGAAAATTAACGGAAACATTTACTTCGAACATTACAGGAAGGTGATCTGAACTTAGTTCATTTATTGCCTTAGGGTGGGATATTATTTGGTCATTATTAGTTAGAATAATATCAAGCGTTGAGCCATAACGAGACCTTGACGAAAAATGGGTAGGCGTGGATTGAAATAATATATGAAAATCACTAGTGATATATTCATTGTATAAAATTCTTCCAGCTCGATTAGATCTGAAACAGTTCCATTGAGAATGTTTGGAATTTAAGTTACCTCCGATGATGTAACAATTGCTGCTGTTTGTCAAAGATTGAATATCAGACTGATAGTTTTTTAAATCAACTCATAGTTTTTTAAATCAATTGATCCAGGATAATAAACGGAGATAAAATGAATGTTACCAAGGTTAGTCTCCAAACAACTTTGGACATTCTTTAGAGCTAGATGGATGAGGTCCGCCACAATTAGCACATTGAAATACTGTTGGTGTTTGACATTGCTTAGTTTCATCATGGTTGCATCCACAGTTGAGGCATTTGAACTTTTGGTGACAATGTGTAGAGCCGTGACCATGCATTTTGCATTTTTCGATATTGAGTAGGATTTCCAGAGATGCTGTCTGACAGTTTTATCTTGATAACCATGTGAGTCAACCTGGTTATTTGCAAGATTTTTTGTTTCTGCACGGTTTACTTCTCTAGTTTTACCAGGTGGTATTTAATTTTGGTACTATCACCTTTGTATGGATAGGAGTTATACTGAAGATATCTTTGGCTTCAATTCCCTGTTGTATAAGACTGGTTTTAATATCATCACTATAAATTTCATAAAGAATTCCAAATATAACCACTTTTAATGGTCTTTCGTATACGGAAGAAAACGAAAAATATTCAATATCGTTTTCATCAAAAATCGTTTTAATTTATTTAATATTTCGATATTATTTACGGTAATTTTAATACAAATGCTAATTATTTTTAATTGATAATCATTAATTTTGTTTTCATTAAATAAATTTATTAATTGTAAATATTGTATACGATGAAAAACGTGATCTACGCACGTGAAAAAGTCGAGATTTGAACTTGACCATTTTTGATTTTTCTGAAACTTGGCATATTAGTAGTATAGACTACTTATAAATACTACTTATTTTACAATTTTTTTGAAGTGCATGGTTTGAGCATAGAGGGCATGAAACATGCATGAAAAATTAAAACACTGCCAATCCGATGTAACTTTGAATTTAAATTGCTCAAGAACGGCTATTACCGATTTCAGCAAACTTTTTTTTGTTTGATAGATGATTAGTTAGCCATTTGAAAAAAAATTAATTAATATTTTTTGTAATTAATTTTTAAATAAAAATATTAAAAAAAGTTTTTAAAGATGGCGCTAGGCCTTACTCTAAAATATACCAAATTTACAAAGAGGCGTTAATTTTTGTTCTTAAGATATTTAATTTTAAAGATTTTTAGTACGACTAAAATTCTAATTTTTCATCATTTTTTTAAACAACTTCCATTAACAAAAAATGTTAAATTCAATTAAATTTTAACTTTTTTTTTTAAATGTAGTTCTATCCTTACTTTAAAATATATCAATTTAACAAAGAGGCGTATATGGTTTATTATTATAATAATAAAATTTCAGAAACACTTGTATTTTAATTTATGTGTTCATCGTACGAGAGTGATTACACGAATGCATCCTTTTTATATATTTTTATAAAAATACATGAAAAATTGAATAAAACATTCTCAAAAATTATTCACTTTTTACGTTGGAAAGCATCAATTACGAAGCAAAAATTGAATGTTCGAGTATTTGAATGAAAATATTTATTTCAATATAGAAGCAAGAACGATATTTTATTACTTTCACTCCTGTGACTCCTAGGAGTGTTGTATTTATTTTATGTTACTCGCTCTGAAAGAACAGAGTAAAGGAGTGATATGAGGAGCGTTTTAAACTCTGATCAAAACAAATTCATTTTTGCGGTGTTACTTTTTGATTGACCGATAAATAGCCCGATAATATTTATATAATGCATACAAATTTGCAAGAGGTTGATCCATCCTCGATTGTTTATGAAGTGATATGAAAACATTCTACTGCACAAATCGGAATCAGTTTTCATATTTAACTGATTTTACCCAATTTTACAAATCTTATGCGATTTATCCAATATAGCAATTTATGATGAAGAAAAACTATCTGTACGATAAAATTTTTAATCACTTCGCTAACGGATTGTGTTTGTTGTTTTTTGTCCTAACATATTGAGGAAAAGACACCCAATGCCGGAGTAAGCGGTGTTCGACCCGTAAGAATGCGAACCATTATTAGTATTTATCCATTGTTTTTAGTTGACTGTCCTAGGTTTAAAACAGGTCTGGTTACAAAAAAATGCATCTCTGGTTGGCAAAATCTGGTGCAAGTTCCTTTCCCTATGGCTTTTGTTGATAGGTAAAGCACGACCCATAATTTTATAGTTTGTTCTCTGGTATTGGGATTCCATTAAAGCTTCTTATACCTAAATACCACGAATGCATATGGCTTCTTATGCTAATTAATCGATATTGTTGACTCCTTATGGAAAATCTCCACTGTAGCTTTCTCTGCATGCGTTTGAAGCATGATGAAGCATGAGGCCTCAAAAAGTGAGGTGAACAGTCGATAGAACTGATCACTTGGAATTCCTTTTGTCTAAAGAATTTTCAATATTGTGCCATGGAGAGTTCTAACCCGTTTTAATGCTGCAGTTGGTGTTATTTTTCTTCAAAACTACGTTGATTTATGCAGATATATATGAAATAGATCAACGCATCCCAAAATTTTCAGTCAACACATTATTTGCTTATTTATAATTAATTAATAAGCTTCACATTGTTAGCTGTCGTTCACCGGGTGTTATTTTACTAGAATTCACTGACTTTAATTGCTCGAATTTGTTGATTTCTCAAAGAAACTTAAACAAGTAACTAAAAGTCTTTTAGGTCTTGTCTTGATGTTACACTAACGTCTCATTGAAAATTCCAAATATTTTTAATACAAACGTACCCATAGATTCAGGCATCTTCAGAACACAAAAAGATAAATTCGGGCTATGTTGATTTAAACTTTTTTAAGTAATTTTATCAGTTTAATAATTTTTAAAATGTGATGAAATGACAAACTTTAGTGTATCAAATCCCTTACGCAAGCTAATATCATTGAGAATCTTAATGGTTTTTATAACAAATTTTTGTATAAAAATCAATAGATTCTTATTTCCATGTTCTTCTATGAGAGAAAAATATAGATTTTTTTTTGAAAAGGTAAAAGAACTCAACATTATGTTAAGGGATTATAATTTTTGACAGCCAATTTTGATATTTGCTGTAATATACTTCATATTTACGCTCATTTTTTTATAAATGTTTTGGGAAATTGATCAATTTTAAAAGGGAAAATTATTTTCCAACTACTAAACCTTCTTATAAACCCATTTCAAATTCGAGAGTATTGATGCGTGTGAAAATTATTAATATCAGTTATTAGTATTATTTTTGAAACTAAATAGTTTTCTTATCAAATTCTACATTTTCTGGGAAAATATTAAAAATGTCCTAATATAAAGCTTTTTAAATCAAAACAGAAACACAATTCATGTTGCATGAAATTTTAAAGTTTCAATTTAGGAGTTGGAGACATGAAGAATATATTATTTTTGTACATATAGATTAGTAAGTTTCCTAAAAATTTACCATAATTTGTAAATTTTTGTAAATTTGTTCATGAATATTTAAGGATTTTAAATTTAAATAGACAAATTTCTCTTGTTAATTTATGGTTTGATGCTGGAATTGTGATTTAATTTAAATACGAATTACATGCTTGTGTTTTTAACTCTATACCCATTTATTTCTTTAAGAAATATGTAATTTTTCGGAAATGGTTTCCTCCCAAATGTTAACAAATTTATAGAATTTATTCAATTTAATCTGTTTTTGTAATTCTAATAAAACTTCTAGAATGTTTAATTTGTAAGCATAGTATTATTTATTTTGGAATATCAAATTTCGGTTTTTTGGAATATCACACACGTTTGTGTGAACGAAATTTGTTATTCTAAAATGAACAATAGTGTTTTGTGTTTGAATAATGTCGATTTGTGACTAAAACTATAATAATTCCAATTTGAGTATGTCTTAAGAATTAAAAGATCGATATGCCGGTAAACTGAAAACCAGGCTTTCACCTGGATACTCAATGTTTTTGAATCTGTGGTTTAAAGCCATCATTGCAGGTACAATAGTTTTATCGTACCTATAATATGTGAATTTATGTTGAATCAACAAGTTTTTATTCAACTTGGTTTTTGAGTAGCTGAAAGCTAAAATCTAGTAATACATTTCAGCAACTGCACATGAAGCGATTGATTTCAATTTATATAGAGAACATGGTTTTATAGCCTATCTGTATACGGTCTTAAGAAATTAGACCAAAAATTTTAATTAAGTTTAAATTTCATCAAACGAATATGCAAATTACACAAAGAGATTTTGCTCATATTTTAGAGATAAGCTTAATCGAGGTTTATAAGTTTTTCATTTGTATATCGAAAAGTTGCATTTAAATGACAAAAACTTTTCCCTAAATTAAATTCACATATTATATTTATCTTTCTCTACGTCAGTTTTAATAACAAAGACAAATGGGTGGAAAATAATATAAATTAATTATTGAATGTGTATAATTCCTTCATCCAATTTATTTGTTAGAAAACTGGCGTAAGAAGGTTTTCTAAAGATAACAATAACTTATCACATACCAATCTGATGTGCAAATTTAATTTAGAGAAAAATTGCCAATGAAAATAATTAAAACACCTCAAATTTTTTGAGTTGTGTTTTTTAAATTAGAAAAGCTAAAATAAAAATTGCCTGTTCCTTGATTTAATAATTAAATTCTGAAAACGACGTGAATGTCATAAAATAACGCATTTAATTCTTTTTAAAAAGCGGAACAACATTAAAATATTTTTTTAAGGTAAAATTAATTAGTCCTGGTAGTTAAACGCACGGCTTACGATACCTTTCTCTGTATTCAAAGTATATTCAGCTTTTGGAAAAAGTTATATCTATTAAGAAGTGCACGTTATCATTTTTAAACTGTTTTAGTTCCATTGCTAAGAGACCACCCGATGTTAAATTTGTGGCTGTTGTTTTAACTACGTTTTAAATTTAAAAATGTAGGGCATTAAATATTTGTAAATTACTATAATTATAATATTTGGTGTAAGCCACCAACTGTCACTTCCATTCTGCGAATGTTTCAATTTGTTGTCGGTAGCTATTTATTGCTTTGATGAATAGTTTTACATGTCCTTAGAACTTGAAAGTATTGGAATTATATTCTTAAATGTTCTTATTTTGTAAAGCATAAGATCTGTGGTGTTTGTTATAAACAGGTTACTGTTTATTCCGGGGTGCTATAATTTTTCAAAATAAACACATGGCCACTGGTCCAGGATCTCTAATTCAATATAATTTAATTTATCATTTTTAAGACCAAAATTTCAGAATTTATTTATTTTATTTTATATGTATATAAAATAAAATAAGAATAATAATAATTGAAAAAAGAAACAAACTTAACTTAATATTGAATTAGTTTTCTGTAGTTCAGTGTATACACGTTTCCGGGTGTACACTGAAACTGATCTAATCGATAAAATTGTATCACCGTCTATGATTCTTATTGGTGGTGTGCAACCACAAATAAAATTCCAAGATTTAGATCACGAATTGTATTTTTATTTAAATATTTCGGTCCTTTTTGGGACCCTCTTCAGTAACTAAAATGATATACATGGTTTAAATATAACAAAAATTAAATAAAAAATAATAACATCACAAAACATAAAAAACACTTGATAAGAAACATACAGTTTTTTAAAACTTATTAATATTTATATTATGAACTTAATACTATTTATATTATGAACTTAATAATACTGATTTATATCATTGAAAAATTTAAATATTTATACGTTTAACAAACAATAAAGTAATAAAACAATAAAATTTGACTATATACAAAAAAAGAAATTTTGATGCAGAATGAGAAAAAAAATTTAAAAATTATTATATAAAATAAACATCCTATAATTTATGTTCTTGTGTATATATGAAGTTATTGATCTGTGACCTAATTAATGTTGTATCTATTGCAAATTGAAAAAATCTGAATGGGTTCATATGACCTTATTTGCTTCTTGGATTCTTCCCTATATTGTTCAAAACTTGTGCGTACGCGGAATTTAAGTTTTCAATATCTGACCTAAGATTTATAGATGTTGCTCTTCTCAAATGAATGTTTATTGATTCCAATATCAATTGTTTTTTCCAATTCATTTCCTTCACTAGAATTTTTGCTTTATCGTACGCAAATGTGTGTCCATTATCTATACTATGCTGTAGTGCAGCTGTTTTTCCTGATCTTTTCCTCCCAGCTTTTTCATCATATTTGTGTTGTTTGATACGTGTACCCAGCTTTTGGCCTGTCTGCCCTATATATACGCCATTGCTTGTTCATTGTTAATGAACCAGAATCGAAAATGTACAAAAGAATATTATACACAAGACATCTATCGGAAAGTCTAGGTAGGTTATTAAAAAATAATAATAACATCCTAAGAATAGTTAATAAGGCGCACAGAAATGTAAGTAAGATTACGGGAAAACTAAACAGTTGTCTAGAGAAACATGATCAGCATGGATTGGTATATTCATTTCCTTGTAGCAACTGCAATGGCGTATATATAGGGCAGACAGGCCAAAAGCTGGGTACACGTATCAAACAACACAAATGTGATGAAAAAGCTGGGAGGAAAAGATCAGGAAAAACAGCTGCACTACAGCATAGTATAGATAATGGACACACATTTGCGTACGATAAAGCAAAAATTCTAGTGAAGGAAATGAATTGGAAAAAAACGATTGATATTGGAATCAATAAACATTCATTTGAGAAGAGCAACATCTATAAATCTTAGGTCAGATATTGAAAACTTAAATTCCGCGTACGCACAAGTTTTGAACAATATAGGGAAGCATCCAAGAAGCAAATAAGGTCATATGAACCCATTCAGATTTTTTCAATTTGCAATAGATACAACATTAATTAGGTCACAGATCAATAACCTCATATATACACAAGAACATAAATTATAGGTTGTTTATTTTATATAATAATTTTTAAATTTTTTTTCTCATTCTGCATCAAAATTTCTTTTTTTGTATATAGTCAAATTTTATTGTTTTATTACTTTATTGTTTGTTAAACGTATAAATATTTAAAATTTTCAATGATATAAATCAGTATTAAGTTCATAATATAAATAGTAATAAGTTTTAAAAAACTAAGTTTCTTATGAAGTGTTTTTTATGTTTTGTGATGTTATTATTTTTTATTTATTTTTTGTTATATTTAAACCATGTATATCATTTTAGTTACTGAAGAGGGTCCCAAAAAGGACCGAAATATTTAAATAAAAATATAATTCGTGATCTAAATCTTGGAATTTTATTTGTGGTTGCACACCACCAATAAGAATCATAGACGGTGATACAATTAACTTAACATGTTTATTGTAGTACATTCGATCCTCTTGTCCAAAAAAAACAATCAGCTTGCACGTTTAGTAGCAACAGAATTGATGACAATTTATCACAAAGTTTGTCAACAAACGATTCGTATAATCCTTCAAAAACACTCAATAAACAACAAATTTCTTATTCACTTTCTGCTCACTTGTACATTCCCATCTGTTCGGTTGTTGCTAAATTATAATCATCAATTGGATACACATAATCGAAATCTAAAGTACGTTCATATTGGTTTCCCTTCGATTTCCTGTTGCTTCTCATGTTCAAAAACCATCCAAAGCACCCAAAATTAAAACCGAATCAAAGAAATCCGAATGATCAATTAAATCATGATTATTTTAGATTGATTTGTACTGTAAGATATACTAAATTATTTAACTTCTTCAACATCGTCCAATTTTTTTATATAAATTCCTGATTGATCATAAAATTGTTTGGCTTCCAAAAGAATTCATCGTTTGAAATTTGTTAATTTTCTGAACAAAAGAAATTCTATACAAATCTGTAAATATATCACAAACTTATTTTCATTTATTTTTATTTTTAATATGCAAATCAAATAATACTATTATTTATATCTAATGATATTTTGTATAAAATTTTGTATCAAAAAATATAATATTATCAAAAATATAATAATAAAAATGAATTTAAATCAACAATCACTATCATCTATAATTAATACTTCTCAAGAAGTAGTTTACCGGCACCACCGGAAGGAATAACGATCACGTCATATGCAGACGACTTCACGGTGCTTGCAACAGTAAACAACCTGGAACAACTCACTAATGTCCTAAACACTTACCTTAACACCTTAAATGAATGGTTTAAAACCAAAAAATTGAAACTGTTCACTGAAAAATCCACTTCCACACTTTTCACCACATGGACGAAGGAGATAAATACAACACTAAAAATCTGCATTGACAACATACTAATTCCTACAGTCAAAAATCCAAAACTGCGGGGGGTAACATTCAATCCACTATTTAAATTCAACGCTCATGCTCAACAAGTGAACACAAAACTTAAAAACAGGAATAACGCACTGAAAGCTCTAGAGGGGAGTTCGTGAGGTAAGGATAAAAACACAATAATAACAGCATATAAAGTAATAGGAAGGCCTTTCATAAATTACGCTGCTCCCATATGGACACCCCAAGCTGCTGACACCCACTGGAATAAGCTACAAATAACACAGAACGTAGCCTTGCGTACAGCAGCGTACAGCAACCGGATGTCATTTGATGGCCCACCGAAATCACCTACACGAGGAATGTAACACATTGCCGGTCTGTGAACATTACGAAATGCTTACCAAATAATATCTTTGGGCCTGTCATAAAGAGCAACATCCCTGCAACGACACCTTATTCATGACTACCCAACAAACAATTAACCGTCCTGCAACCGTTATCTGATCGACCGATTTCAACTATACGGTAAATAACAAACCGCTAAATTGGTTTTATAACCATCCCACAACGATAAATGGGTATGGATTAGCAATTGTTTAAACGTTAGATAATGGTTAACCAACAGTACTAAAAACCATTTTGCGTCAGTTATTGAACCGTTTTGTACGTATCACTAAAAACTATAATACAATTTATTGTCAATCTTTAAACGGTGATTAAAATGGTTTGCTGACGGTTTTTGCATTTGACAAAATTTACTTTAAATTTTATTTGTTGTATAATTAAAACCGTTTTAAGTCAACTTAAAACGGTTCTGTAACGGTGGATCCACAGTTAAGAAGCGGTTTGTAATCTATTAACTTACTCCTTTGACATTTGATTTTTCCAAATTGTTATCAGTTTGGCAACGATGTTTTCGTAAACGTTTTATTTTCGATGCGATATATTTTTAAGGTATAATTAAAATCTAAGTCCAATATTTAAATAATAGAAAATTTTAATGAGGAATCTATGGAATATTATTTTCGTCATGTTGCGCATTTGTACGTATAAAAATAATGTGCGAATGAAATTTTATTGTAAAAGTTATCTTTATGTCTCGAAAAATTATAGTGCGCTACATATAAAAGCCAATTCTAAAAAAAAATTAATACTTTTTCGTTATACAGTTTTGATTTTACGTTTTAGAGCGGTTTTGGAACCGTGTGAATAGCATTGCATATTTTACAAATGGCCACAGTCATGCCAGTTTTCGTTTTCGATCGGTTCATTTGTGATCTACGAAAAACCGTTGCTCAACTAAAATTATTGCTTGGTTTGCTTAAGCTCAAAACAAACCGTCTACTAACTACGGCTATTCACTGTTTTCTTTTTAACAAAAGAATATGGTTTATAAATCATAACATTTGAACAGTCAATTTTAAGGCATCCAAAAACCGTTCATAAACTCATAGACTAAGAGCCCGCGACGGCCAGACATTCGTTATTTTATAAAAGCTGAAAGATTTTGTGCGCATACCCCCTACTCAGGTAGGAACGATTAGCGACATATGAAGTTTGAATCATGGTGGCTTTGGCAGGGAGCAGGTAACAAAGGGGCCTCCAAAGTTTCGTGAAAGTATAAAAGGTAATTTTTTTATATATTCTTCGGGGTAGTATTATAAGTCACGTCACCCATTGCCAGACACTTACTATCGTGGTAACCACCTGCCAGACACCCTTAAACACTATCAATTTGTTAAAGTTTAAGGGTGTCTGGCAGGGGGTTACCACGATAGTAAGTGTCTGGCAATGGGTGACGTGACTTCTAATACTATCCCGAAGAATATATAAAAAAATTACCTTTTATACTTTCACGAAACTTTGGAGGATCTTTTGATACCTGCTCCCTGCCAAAGCCACCATTATCCAAACTTCATATGTTGCTAATCGTTCCTACCTGAGTAGTGGGTATGCGCAGAAAAACTTTCAGCTTTTATAAAATAACGAAGGTCGCGGGCTCTTGGTCTATGATGGATTTTAACTATTGTTTTTTTGTTTTTTTTTTTTTTGGTTTAAAATACCGGTTATCAGGTCATGCGTTTTGACAACGTAGGTTTTGTTTGAACTAAGTTAAACGTAAAATATCATAATTTAAGTGAGAATATTCAAATAGTGTGCAGTTTGTAGTTTTTCAAAATCCTTAAATTTAAAAATAAAGATGGTTTGATATTGTCTTTAAATTTATATTATATATTTATATTTAATTAACAACAAATTTGTTGCTTTTAGAATGTCATTTACACTTGTAATCATTAATGAAGATGATTCAGAAGCAGATAGTACGGTACGGATGGATAATAGTTTATAGTTGACATGGTATCTTCGGATATTCAAAGAGTCTTAATAATGAATATTTCATATTTAGTGTGCTAAACATGTCTAACTGATTAATAAAAAAAAAAAAAAATGTACGGAACTCGAGCCCTTTCCAGAACTTTAAGCAATCTAGACCTCTTATTGCGCGATGTATTTCAGTAGGTCTATATTTATTATAGCTCACAAGCAACCTGGAGGTTTCTACAATCTGCACTGCAGACCATTTTGTTCGAAAATTGAAACTACCGCGGGTCCATCCTACCAAACATTTCTTCATTACACCTGAAAAAATGTACCTCATTTAGTTAAATAAATATCAAAAATTAAACATATTTTTACCAAGATCTAGCAAATGTAACGAGTCTGCAATTATAAAATCTTCAACCATGTCAATGGGCAGTGCCTCAAGCATTGATTCACATTTATGGTGATCCGGATCTTCTCTATTACGAAAGCTCTTATCAGTTCTCAATGGGCAATCGATTCGGGGAAAACACTTGTGATGGCCTTCGTTATAATATTCGCCGATTGTAGTACACTTCATGCAGCCATTTTGGGAATTAAAATAAACAGTACCTTTAACAAATGCTCTTGCCGGTGTATCACAAATGAAGCATCTCACTTTGATTGAAATTTTTTGCTGATATACAACAACGCCATTTTGCAGACAGTCAACAAGTTCTATGACAAATTCTCCCAAATACTCTTGTGGATCTGGTTTTTTTACACCACTATATATGCCAATTATCATGGGGTTGCTATTTGGCATATTGACAAATTTGAATAATATTGGCCAAAATTCTGTTAAAGAACTCTTGTAAAGTGGAAGTCTATCGATGTTAAATGAAACCAAAAGCTCATATGGCTGTTGAATATCACTAAATATGGTTTTTAAACATCTTTTTAACCCATAATGCCAATACATTCCATAGCCCATTTTTGTTATATTGACGACTGATATCGACGGTATAGATAAAAACGTTCTCGCATCCTTTGGCAATCCATCAACACCGAAATTCGTTAAAATTGTTAACAGCTCATTTACAGCTTGCTGGGAAATTTGGTTCAACAATGCCCAATGTTTCAATTTTTTAATGGCAAAATGATTCAAATTATGCTTTTGATTGATTTGTTTTATTGGACACATAAAGTTTGTTTGCTCCTAGACATAATTTTAATTTGACGTTGAAGAGATATCATTTGAGCAATTGGTTGTTGAAGATGATGGTACTGAATTTTCATCTAAAAATCTATTTGTATTATTTGGCGTTTGATTTGCATTTACTGCCAAGTTTTCATTTTCATTCACAACACAATATGACGGTTCTTCTATTAAAGTTTGATTCGTTGTTAATTTAATTTTATTTAAGATAGCATTTTTAATCACTTTCACTTTTCGATAATATGTTGTAGCCCGCGTAAATGGTTTGGTCCTTCTCCGAAAATTAGATGACCCATGCTTATTTACTTTGTTTTTAGGCATGAACATGATGGAAAACAACATTCAATTCTCCACTAGAAAAAAAAATTCGCAAATCGCTGCGTAAAATAGCAACTTTTTTATGAATTCTGCTAATATTAAAAATTATTTGTTTTATTTTATGTATATCATTAAATGTCAAAAGAACGGTTTTAAACTACTGAATTAATAACCGTTTCCAAACCAAGAATTTAACAGAGTTATATTGCGATAGTTTGCTAGCAGTTTCTTGACTGATGTTTAAAAACTTATTATTTTAGTTAGATTTGACCAACCAAAAACCGTTAGTTAGTCCATAACAAACAACTAAAATTAAAAGGTTAAATTTATGTAATTAAAAAACTGTTAAAATCAATATTATTATTAACCGATATTCCACGACTTATAAACTGAAAACGAATAACGGTTAGTTAACCGCAAAATGTTGATAGTTTATACGGGTGGTTAACCCACCGTTATTTCACAAACACATTTCAACCGATATGATATTTTAGTTTTTTTACTGTTTCATAACCTTCAAATAGCAACCGTTAAGAAGTAATAGATAAATTCCCAAAAATTGCTAATAAAGTTGAAAATGATCGGTGAAATGCTAGTCCTGTGACGGTTTTTTGCAACCGCTAGGCTCAACGGTTGGAAATTGTTTGTTGGGTACACCACCTAGAGACATAATAAAGACTGCGAAATGCTTCCTACAAGATGTTAAAAACAATCAAGTCATCGGTAGCATCGACGAGCCTACGTAAAAGATCGACTTAAAAAATATACACACCAAAGCTGTTGAAGACACAATAAGGAACTACGCCCGAATCGAGTTCTTAATAGCAAGCCGCCACAAGTCACTGCCGAAGAGGTAAAACTGCCACCATCCTAGCGCAGTTAAGATCCGCTTGGTCACGCATCTTCAATAACTACATGAGTAGAATTGATCAGGAAATTCTTGACAAGTGGCTAACGACCTTTTCAATTGACCAAACCAACCGACCAGACGAAGAAAGATCTTTAGTACCGCCCAAGGGCAATAAAAGAGTTCCTGAATCTGGACTAGGAGCCGGAAGAGTAGCACCACATCTAGTCACTACAACAACAACAACATCTATAAATAATGATATTTTTTCGAAAGTTAAAACTTAACTAAAATTTAAATCAATGTGGTTTTACATAACAACTTGGTTTTTTAAAAAGGCTTTCTATTGATCTCTTTGGCTTTAGTTTTCTTATTCAATTAAACAACAAAAATTATTCCATACATTGAAAATCTGCCGTATAAAAAAAACAAATAAAACAGACAGAAAGAACCTTCTAACACCATCAAATCATAACAATAAGGTCCGTCAAAATTCAATCAGTATTGATATTGCGAACATATTTTAGTTTAAGCATCGCTGAATGAAGTACCCTATTAATGATGGCAAGATCTGCCAGAATCAATATATTAATTCTATTTCGTTATTTGTTCAACAAGAAAAAATTTATTTGTTTGTCATGAAAAAAAATAAAATAAAACAACAATTGATTATATACAGAAATATAAGGTCCGTTAATTGAGTTCGAATAAAAGATGAACTAAAAGATGAATTTAATTATACAGGTAAACGTTGTATACGGTCAAATATTATTTATGCAATGATTTTAAGTTGTTTGATATTACGAAATGAAGGTATGATTAATGTGTTGACTGTTTGTTTTTAATAAATTGAGTGAATGAATTGAATGAATTTTTTTCTAAGATGTGGGGCATCACATCATTTAATAATCATTTTCTTGGCAAACAATCCTGGAATTGTTGTACAGAAACATAAAATTACATATTAAGTATTGAGATTAGGAAAATCGTGATAAATAAAAAGTTGCATTAGTCGTTTGTAGAGCTAGGATAAAGCTACAGAAAGAAACAAAACATCCCAAACATCTGAATTTTATAAATTATGACAAAGAAAAGAAAATTTTGTTGGAATTTTCCTAATATAGTTTTACCATAATAGCTTCCTTTTCTTATGTTTTTACGGATATGTTTGTTTTATGTTTAATCACGCAACAAACATACTTATTTTGAATGTAATTTAATAATATCAAGTTCAAAAGTTAAATAAACATGCAACATGTCATTTGTGTTGAATAAATTGTTCTAAGTCATGTTAAAGTTTTTGAAACAATTAGCATCAACAGGTCATTCATATAATATGTTCTATGAAATGAATGCGTGAAATTACATTGTTTACTTGCTTTCTTGTTTAAAAAATAAACTAACTGCTTGTGATAAATGGCTAAATAAAGTTGATGTGTTGAATAAAGTTGAGGACCTCCTTCTGATGTGAAATGAAAAACAATAGAAAAAATAGGGTTATGTGAGTAATTAAGTTCATATAACTGTTTGAATCATCAATCAAAAAACAAATAAAATATATATTTTTTGGCCACGTTTTTATACACAAAAGTTCATTTACTCGTGAAAAATTTTTTGTGTATGGACAAATTATACTTTTTGTGTATGGACAAATTATTTTTGTTTATGGATAAATTATTAATTAATCATTAATATAGGGAAAATTTCATTAGTTATAGCCTTAAGCCATTAAATCGACTTCAGTTGGTTAGGTTTTAGACATTCAAATATGAGATAGCATTTTTAGTTTTTATGAAGCAAAAAAACTGACACATTCTTCACTGTTTATAGGAGTAGCAGTCTTAAAACTATTTTTATTTCTTAGATAAATAAATAAATAGCTCCCACAACAACCTGAGCCTAAGCCTAAGTTTCACAACAACATAGTGTCACTTTATTTACCTGTTCTTGAATTCGCTTAACTCTCTATTCGTTAAACATCAATCCCCTTTTGAATTCGATTATGGATTAGCCAACAAAACCACCAGGATTATTATATTTAACACTTTATTTTGTTTCAGGAAGCAGGAAAGCAATACTACTGCGTTCCTTATCAAAACTATTCCTTCTGTGTAACTGCAACTGTTGATTATAGAAGTTTTCAGGGTTATCACAGTCTTAAAAATAATACATAAAATTCAATAAAATAAAATAAAATTCATGCAGCTATTATTTAATTGATTACTAGTGGTTGAACTGTATTTCGTTCTACAAAAGAATTCCTTGAATACAATTTTAATTTATGTCTATAAATACAAAATATCTTACCAGAAAAGACTCGAGAGTTTTTCAGAATCAGCGAAGTTCTTCAAATTGAAGTGACATGTTTTTTAAAAATAAAAATTTCTAGCTACCCATGACATGAAATGAATACGTTTTTCTTTCTGAAAATAAAAATTAACTTGAAAATCAATCTACATAGTACATATATATCAGAGCACTGCACAAATAGTAATAATTTACTCGTAATTATTGCAAATACTCAAATTATTTGTATTTGTTATTGTACTCTAAAAATACGTACAAAGAAAAAAGAAACAAAAAATGTTATACTCAACTGAAATTAGATTTGAAAAAAAAATATATTTGAATGTAGAGTATTTACGAATACTTTATATAAAAACTACTATACTTATAATTGGTGATTAAAAAGGATTTGGTTTTGTTAAAATTTGTATTTGAGGTATTTGGATGTATTTGAATGTATTTGGATGTACTTAGAGTACAAAAATAACGATATTCAAATTCAGTAGTCGTTATCTGGATGAAATTTTTTAGATTATACATATATGCAATATATTAAAAACAGTTTAAATTTTGTATGTGTTTGGACATTGGATGTACTTAGAAAAGAGAAAAGGATGATTAGATACCTGTCGATACCTAGTATAGGTACACTGACAATAGTAGCGAGATATCTCTAGCAAAGGTGATATCTTAGGGACGCTGGCGTATGAACATGTATCCAGTCAACGGTAGCACCCTGAATCTTAGCTATCTAGTGTGAATGTACTTAGAATACGTAAAATGTATGGGTAGCTTAAAAGGAATTTATAGTAAGGAAAAAAAACTGAGTACTCAAATATTTGAAGTATTATTATGTATTTGGGAGTATACAGAAACTTTTTGAGAAAGCATGAAAAAGGAATAATTATCCCTAATGGATCATATGTACCATAATAGTTATTGATTAAGCAATCGAATTTTAACATGGGCATAGATTCAACTAGGCCGTCTGTCACAACCGACGAAATCTAGAAAACGGCTGAAGAGATTTTAAAAATGTTGGGTTTCTAAAAATAGGCACACTCAATGGTAAGAGCCGAAAGGACGATGTGTTCGATAACTGTAACGGAAGTGTGTCAAAAAAATCGTCGTGTGTCAAAACAAGGAAATATGCATTTTTTGCTTAAAAAACGTTCATTTTAAGTGATAATGAGTAGGAACAAAGAATGAGGAGAAATTTGGATGGTCGGGATTAGTATGTGAGATCAAAAACTAGATTATTGCATTATGAGTTTGTCAAAAAAATTTTGTCAAGTGTGTCAAAAGAAAGATTTTTATTTATTTTTTTACCCAATTTTTGGAAAAAAATAATAGTACATTATATAACAAGGTTAAGAAGTAAGCTATTATTGACCGAGAACTTTTAGATCCTACGGCGCGTAGCGCCGAGAGATATAATGTTCGAGGTCTATATTAGTCTTTTAAACCGAGGTATATATAGAATTTTTTTAACTATTAACACTAATTATCATATTTGCTTTGATTAGATTTTGATATTAGTCATTTTCCATTTCAATTTTTAGTTATCTTAAAATATCAAGTAGCCTGGAAATGCAATTATTATTTGTTTGTGTTTTTTTGTTCATTTCAATTAAAAATAAAAGAAAATTTGTCATTATTAACCTACGTAATTTTTTGTTATTATTATTGACCTAGGTTGAGAATAGTAGATTCTTGTATGAGTTGAGAATGATGGCAATTCTTCACGAGGATGAGATCGGATGATGAGTGAAACTCATCCGAGTGAAAAATTGCCATCATCCTATGCGAATACAAGATGCTATTTTATCCACGACTTCAAAATAATTCGATTAATTTCCAGTTTGGCTGCTAAAGCTTTTTATCACCATATTGAAAAACATGCATCATAGATAGCATAGAAAAACTTTTTTATTTTATATTTTATGTATGTATTGTTCTCGTTTTAACCTTTTGATTACTATACCAACAAATGAAGTTTTTAATTTGTTAGGGGAATATTTAATAAACTATAGGAATGCTGGCGGATCAACTGTATTCAGTCAATGGTAGCACCTTCAATCTTAGCTATGGAATGTTCCTTTTGTTTTATTTTTATTTCGTTTATCCTATCATGAAATATTGGTTTATCATATTTTATGATGTGATAACATTTACTGTTTATTTATCCATTCTTTAAAACAACAAACAAAAAATTTGAGTTCATTAACACCTTAGAACGCATGTTATGTTGTTGATGGACCTTGGTCTTTAAAGGTTTTCATGTGCTGTGACGTTAATTGTAATGCCTTCCACACAACACATTTTATTACTAAAAAATATAACTCCTATTCTGACTAATAGTTGAATCTATGTCCATGTTAAAATCCGATTGCTTAATCAATAACTCTAACGGTACACATGATCCATTAGGGATAATTATTCGTTTTACATACTTTCTCAAAAAGTTTCTGTACTCCCAAATACATAATAATACTTCAAATATTTGAGTATATTCAGCTTTTTCTTTTACTATAATTTGTTTCTAAACTACCCAAATACATTTTACATATTCTAAATATAAGTATTAGTGGTGAGAGTAGAAAAGATATTTTGTAAAAAGTAAGCGGATATTTATTTTTGTTTGTATTTAGACTATTTTATACTTGAGAATATAAATATTTGTAACACTTTTACTCGTAGATGATTTGTATTTAAGTACATTTGTGTAATTGTTTATATTTTAAATGCATTTATGCAGACCACTAATATATATCTTTACGAAAACTGTAATGATCGAAAAAGTCTTCTATTAAGTTCGAACAAAAACAAATAATTTCAAAAACATAATACACTTTTCATAACACATACAAAAAAATATTTAATTTTGTTCTAAAATAAAATAACCAAAAAATGTATATGTTACACATATGTACATAAAAAATATCTTTAATTTTACCAAATTGTAGATTTCTATACTGCGAAAATATTTATCGCACGCAAAAAACTAAATGTTACACATGAAAATATTTATAAAAAAATTAAATTAAAACGAAAGCAATTCATATTTATCGTAAGATTTGTATTAAAAAATATTACTAAGACTGTGTTCCTAAATGGTCTCCAAATTCTAATTCGTGCTCAATTTAAAAATTTAGCATGATATCCTTCCTCCAATTCATTTCTTCTAAATAATTATAAATTTGAAAACCAGGTGACAAAAAAAAACAAATAATTTGTATTGAAATTTTTGCAATAAACTAGAAAATAATTTATAGTTTATTTTGGATTTTTGAGATCAATTAAACTCAAGTAAGTAAAGAAGTAATTGGAATATTTTCAATTCAAAGGTATGGTTTGAAGTTTCTCAGAAAAAAAATACAATTCACATTTTACGTGTTTCGGATCGGATTCGAACCTACCCTCGTCAGTGCCCAGCTCGAATCCTTGGGCAGACACGCTATCGATTACGCCGTTGAGGCGATGACAATTTCAAAGTTGAAACTTCTTCATCACTTAATTATTTTTTACTTAAGTTGAATTTTTCCACTGTCATTAGACTCCATATTATGGAAATGCTTTTACATTATATGGGATTTTTTGCATTAAATTTCTAGACAATACTTTGTGTGAATTCATAGAATGGGGAACATTTCTATTCTAATTAACATCCTAAGTCACGATTGTACAGTCATTATTGATTGTTTCCAATCAATGTGAAATCAATGGCTGACACTTGGTCAATTTGTAGTTCTATTTGTATTAACATTAGACTACATTAAGGAATTTAAATTTATTTTGGATTTTTGAGATCAATTAAACTCAAGTAAGTAAAGAAGTAATTGGAATATTTTCAATTCAAAGGTATGGTTTGAAGTTTCTCAGAAAAAAACTACAATTCACATTTTACGTGTTTCGGATCGGATTCGAACCTACCCTCGTCAGTTTTAAAAATCAATACTAACAAGGCAACAGGCCCTGATTTTATTCCTCCGATTATACTTAAAACATTTGCTAGGGAGCTAGCACCAATCCTCACTAAAATCTTCTATTTGTCATATAAGAAAGGAATTTTTCCTGAAATTTGGAAAATGGCTAGTGTACAGCCAGTTTCAAAAAAGGGCAGTAAGACTGATCCTACGAATTACAGACCCATTTCAATTTTATCGGTAGTTGCTAAAATTTTTGAGAAATATGTCAATTTTAATTTAATGAGCTTCTTAGAGTCTTCCAAATTAATTAATGAGAGACAATATGGATTTCGAAAAGGAAGAGCGACGGGAGATTTGCTGTCTTTTGTCACTCATATCTGGAACAAGTCGCTTGAAAACTTTGGAGAAACATTCGGTGTTGCTCTTGATATTTCCAAGGCATTTGACAAAGTTTGGCATAACAACCTTATATGCAAATTGAGATCCTATGGTTTAGACGAGCAGCTTATATCTTGGACACAGAGCTTTATATCTGATCGAAAATTTCGGGTCAATGTTGACGGTGTATCATCGAATACTTTTTCAACTAATGCAGGAGTTCCTCAGGGTTCCGCTTTGTCACCAACTCTTTTTCTTATCTATATTAATGATTTATTGGACTCAACGGTTCATCCTATACATAGTTTTGCTGATGACAGCACGCTTCATGCGTCATATGAAGCACCTAAATTATATACACCCTTAGCGCTTAGTGAGTGTAGGTCAAAATTGATAGATTCCCTTAACACTGATCTTAAAACAATTATGGATTGGGGTATTGCTAACAGTGTTGAATTCAATACAAGCAAAACACAGGTTTGTCATTTTTCTAGGATAACGACACCCAATCCTTTTCCATTAACGTTTGGCCCCAAAAATCTTTTAGAGAATGAGTCTGTCAGACTTCTAGGAGTTGAGATTGAAAATAATATGAAGTGGAATTCTCATATTTTTAATCTGGCTAAGAATGCTGTTCAAAAGTTAGGATTTTTGGGGCGATGTCGTAAGTTTTTCGATAGCGAACAACTTCTTTTAGTTTATAAATCTTTTATACGTCCCTGCATGGAATACTGTTCTCACATATGGGGTGGAGCTTACTTGAGTAGTCTCAACTGCCTTGATTCTGTACAGCGTAGAGCTATTAAACTCATTGATAACCCAAGTCTTACTAACAGTCTTGATTCCTTGCAGCACAGAAGAAATGTTGCTGATTTGACTATATTTTATAAATATATTATGGATGAACGAGCTTCTGAAGAGATCAAATCGATTTTACCTAAATCAGCAAACCTTTCGCGTCACACCAGAGCAAACATAGCAGCGCATCCCTTTACAGTTCAAATAATTAGGTGTAGAACTGTAGCCTTCCAACGTGACTTTTTCAACAGAGTCTCTCATCTTTGGAATGCCTTACCTTCCTGGGTTTTTCCTGATGAATTTAATCCTCAAGGCTTTAAAGTTAACATTCATAAATTTCTCAGAGAATCTTAATTTTTATTCCATTCTTATCCCTAGTTGGCATGGTATCTTCGGATATTCAGAGACGTTAATTTATAATTTATTATAATTAACACTAAACATGCCTAACTTTGAATAAAAAAAAAAAAAAAAAAAAAGTGCCCAGCTCGAATCCTTGGGCAGACACGCTATCGATTACGCCGTTGAGGCGATGACAATTTCAAAGATGAAACTTCTTCATCACCTAATTATTTTTTACTTAAGTTGAATTTTTCCACTGTCATTAGACTCTATATTATGGAAATGCTTTTACATTATATGGGATTTTTTGCATTAAATTTCTAGACAATACTTTGTGTGAATTCATAGAATGGGGAACATTTCTATTCTAATTAACATCCTAAGTCACGATTGTACAGTCATTATTGATTGTTTCCAATCAATGTGAAATCAATGGCTGACACTTGGTCAATTTGTAGTTCTATTTGTATTAACATTAGACTACATTAAGGAATTTAAATTTATTTTGGATTTTTGAGATCAATTAAACTCAAGTAAGTAAAGAAGTAATTGGAATATTTTCAATTCAAAGGTATGGTTTGAAGTTTCTCAGAAAAAAACTACAATTCACATTTTACGTGTTTCGGATCGGATTCGAACCTACCCTCGTCAGTGCCCAGCTCGAATCCTTGGGCAGACATGCTATCGATTACGCCATTGAGGCGATGACAATTTCAAAGTTGAAACTTCTTCATCACTTAATTATTTTTTACTTAAGTTGAATTTTTCCACTGTCATTAGACTCCATATTATGGAAATGCTTTTACATTATATGGGATTTTTTGCATTAAATTTCTAGACAATACTTTGTGTGAATTCATAGAATGGGGAACATTTCTATTCTAATTAACATCCTAAGTCACGATTGTACAGTCATTATTGATTGTTTCCAATCAATGTGAAATCAATGGCTGACACTTGGTCAATTTGTAGTTCTATTTGTATTAACATTAGACTACATTAAGGAATTTAAATTTATTTTGGATTTTTGAGATCAATTAAACTCAAGTAAGTAAAGAAGTAATTGGAATATTTTCAATTCAAAGATATGGTTTGAAGTTTCTCAGAAAAAAACTACAATTCACATTTTACGTGTTTCGGATCGGATTCGAACCTACCCTCGTCAGTGCCCAGCTCGAATCCTTGGGCAGACACGCTATCGATTACGCCGTTGAGGCGATAACAATTTCAAAGTTGAAACTTCTTCATCACTTAATTATTTTTTACTTAAGTTGAATTTTTCCACTGTCATTAGACTCCATATTATGGAAATGCTTTTACATTATATGGGATTTTTTATAGTTTCAAACTTAAAACTAAGTGAATATTAATAGTAAATAAACTTTCTCTATTCGAAGATAAGAAAAAACTGATTTGATACACCATATTCAATATATAATATATTCTTATATTTAATAATACAAAGATTTTGAATTTTATAATAAAATTTCAAACTGTAAACTATTTTGAAATTATTCTTAAAATAAAATTTGAAGTTAATATATAACTGTCAGTTCAAATAATTCTACAAAAATTTAGAATGCAAATGGCGGATTTAGTCACCTCGATAATTTGCTAAATCGATTGAACATTGCGGAGATCATTTCGCATTCAATTGGAAGGCAGTCTAAGTGTTCCAACCCTTGCTAAATGATATACTAAAAATCCTTAATAAAATTAGTCAGCTTTTTATTTAGTAGCCAAGTGGAATCTAGTATTAGTAACAATTTTGAGCACAAAATTTTCAATGAAGATGGCGTGCTCTAGTTTAGATTTAAATTTTTTAAATTTGTTCATAAATTTCTTAATTAAATTATATAATCAGCAATATATTCATTAAATGTTGTGCATCGGCCAAACGCTAGTGCGATACGAAACTACACTTTTGTTTGGAAAACGTGATCGCACTAGTAATAGAATATACTATTGTCTTTTCGAAATTATTTATTTTTGTGAAAATTAAACAAGTCCTTTTTCTTTTCACTCTTACGGATGATAATTAAAATGTTCTAACTCTTTTTTCAAATTTAAAAAAATCTAGATGATATTTTAATAGTTTGGACCAAAACAAAACCGGTCTTAAAACAAAACACAAACCAACACTATATAAAAATCAATATTTTAGCTTATAACATGGCGTCAAAATTACATTATGATTACTAAGGGAAAATAATTGTACAAAATAGTTATTTATGTACCAAAGGGTGTAAAGTTATAAATATCATAAATATCTTCAAACATTCTTTACGTTGTTTACGGTGTTTACATCGTTTTCATTCTTTACGTTGTTTACATTGTTTATATTGTTTACTTTTTTTACATTCTTTACGTTGTTTACATTCTTTACGTTGTTTATATTCTTTACGTTGTGTACGATTTTTACCTTGTTTACAATTTTTACGTTTTTTAAATTGTTTACATCCTTTACGTTATTTACATTGTTTACGTTGTTTACATTCTTTACGTTGTTTACGTTTTTCACATTGTTTACATTTTCTACCTTGTTTACTTTGTTTACGTAGTTTACAATGGCTACATTCTTTACGTTGTTTACATTATTTAAAAAAATTACATTCTTTAATTACTGTTAAAACATTTGCAAAAGAGCTAGCACCGATATTCACTAAAATATTCTATTTGTCGAATAAGAAAGGCATTTTTTCCTGAAATCTGGAAAATGGTAGCTGTACAACCAGTTTCAAAAATGGTAGCTGTACCAGCTGAACCAGTTTTAAAAAAGGACAGTGAAACTGGTCCAACAAATTATAGACCCATTTCAATTTTGTCCATTGTTGCAAAAATTTTTGAGAAATACATTAATTTTAATATAATTAGATTCTGAGTCCTCAAAATTGCTTAATGAAAGACAATACGGGCTCCGTAAAGGAAGGGCGACGGGAAATTTACTTTATTTTGTCACTCATGTCTGGAATAAATCTCTTGAGAGCCATGGTAAAACTTTTGGTGTTGCTCTTGATATATCTAAAGCATTTGACAAAGTATGGCACAACAATCTTATTTGCAAATTAAGATGCTATGGTTTGGACGACCAACTTATTACTTGGGTACAGAGCTTTATTTCTGAACGAAAAATTTCGGGTCAATGTTGATGGTGTCTCATCAGATGTTTTTTTCAACTAATGCAGGCGTTCCTCGGGGTTCTGCTCTCGTCACCAACTCTCTTTCTTATTTATATTAATGATTTGTTGAATTAAACTGTTAATCCTATTCATAGTTTTTCTGATGATAGCACACTTCATGTATCACATGAAATGTCTTATATACATCATTCACCATCAGTGCTTGATAACTGTAGGTCAAATTTGATAAATTCCTTAAACGATGATCTAACGACTATCATAGATTGGGGTTTGACTAACAGTGTTGAATTTAATACATGTAAAACACAGGTTTGTCATTTTTCTATATTGTCCACACCTAATCCGTTTCCATTAAAGTTTGACTTCAAAGATCTTGTGGAGAAAGAATCTGTAAGACTTCTAGGAGTAGAAGTTGAAAAAAATATGAAGTGGAATTCTCATATTTTTAACCTAGCTAAGAACGCTGTTCAAAAATTGGCCTTTTTGGGACGATGTCGTAAGTTTTTCAATAGTGAACAACTTCTTTTAATATATAAATCGTTTATACGTCCCTGTATGGAGTACTGTTCTCACATCTGGGGTGGAGCATATTTTAGTAGTTTAAAGTGTCTTGACTCTGTTCAGCGTAGAGCTGTCAAACTGATTGGCAACTCTAATCTTTCTAATGAGCTTGATTCCTTGCAGCACAGAAAAAATGTTGCTGATCTGACAGTCTTCTATAAATATGTTATGGATGAACAAACTTCTAATGAGATCAAATCAATTTTATCTGAACTAGCAAACCTATCGCGTAACACCAGAGCAAATGTTGTAGCCCATTCTTTTACGGTTCATATAAAAAAGTGCAGAGCTGTTGCTTTTCAGTGTGATTTTTTCAACAGAGTTTCTCATCTTTGGAATGCCTTACCTTCATGGGTTTTCCCTGATAGCTTTAATCCTGAAAATTCCAAAGTTAGCGTCCATAAATTTCTTAAAGAAACTGAAAAAATTTTCAAACCCAATTCTAATCCCTAGTTGAGCATGGTATCTTCGGATATTCAGAGACGTTAATTTATAATTTATTATGACTTACACTAAACATGCCTAACTTTGAATAAAAAAAAATTCTTTACGTTGTTTACAATATTTGCATTCTTTACATTCTTTACGTTGTTTATATTGTTTACGTTTTTTACATTGTTTACATTCTTTACGTTGTTTACATTGTTTACGTTGTTTACATTCTTTACGTCGTTTACGTTGTTTACGTTTTTCACAATGTTTACATTCTAAACGTTGTTTACTTTGTTTGCGTTGTTTACATTCTTTACGTTGTTTTCATTGCTCACATTATTTACGTTGCTTACATTGTTTACGTTGTTTATATTGTTTACGTTCTTTACATTCTTTGCATTGTTTACGTTGTTTCCATTGTTTACATTCTTTACCTTGTTTAAATTCTTTACGTTGTTTACATTCTTTACGGTGTTTTCATTGTTTACATTATTTACGTTGTTTACATTTTTACGTTGTTTACATTGTTTACGTTATTTACATTCTTTGCATTGCTTACGTTGTTTACATTGTTAACATTGTTTACGTTGCCAACATTGTTTATTTTAATATGAATGTTGATTGTAAAAAATTTGGTTGCAGAATAATTTTGTTTAATTGTGTTTTCGGAATTGCAAAAAACGTTGTGTGCAACTCGTTGCAAAAATTGATTTGTTCCGCACTTGTCGTATATTTGTCCGTATATTGAAATTACGACGCGTGCGGAAAAAATCAACTTTGTGAAACTAGATACACAAAGTACTATTTCGATTTAGTAGGTTGCTACTTCGGTTTGAAAAACCTAAGTATTATATTCTCGGTCAGAAGTGAAATTCTCTTTGGTATTTCTCGACGTTTTAGGACCTAAATAAGCAAAAAAAAGGGGAATGCCTGTCTGCCGGCCATGCGTCACAACCGTCGTTACAGAGAAACCGCTGCAGCAATTTCAAAAATTTTTTATTCTTAAAATAGGTTAACTTAATAGGACGAGCTGAAAGGACGATGTGTTTGATAACTGTACCGGAAGTGTGTCGAAAAAATCGTAAAGTGTGTCAATACAAGAAAGTTTGCTTATTTCTGCTTAAAAAACGTTGATTTTAAATCATTACGAATAGTAACATTGAATGTGGAGAAATTTTGATGGGTGACATTGGTATGTGAGACCAGGAGCTTGACTATTGTATAATAAGTAAGTCAAAAAATACCATTAAATGTGTCAAAAGAATGATGTTCATTAATTTTTTTACCCAATTTTTTAGAAAAAGAAATTATTTGTATGACATGAAATGTAATTGATCATGAAATTGGACATGGAATATGGTTCTATTTCTATCCAGTTTCAACTCCTTCCAGCTTGTAGAAACAGTTAAAAAATAAGTTTCAATTTTAGATTTTATTATAATTTTTGAAATATTTTAAGAATTTTGAAAAAAGTTTGTATTTTTTTATAATTTTTGCAACATTTTTAGAATTTTGCAAAAAGTTTATATTTTTGATATTGTTATAATTTTTGCAACATTTTTAGAATTTTGGGCAAAGTTTGGATTTTTCATTTTGTTTTAATTTTTGCAATATTTTTAGAATTTTGAAAAAAGTTTCAATTTAATATTTTTAGGTAGATTTCATATAAAAATCTACCTATTGCAATGGGCTTCATCTCGGAATTTCGGAAAAATTTTTGTGCCAAACGACTATATATGATAAGCGGAGACGAAAAAATAAAAAAAAAAAAATTTATATGTATATATATATATATATATATATATATATATATATATATATATATATATATATATATATACACGATATGAGATATAACGAAAACGACCGGCACTCTCACGGTCGCATTTGTTGAGGGAGATCAAAAAAATTTTCTGTACATATGTGTTCTATTAATATCTCGGACGAGTTCGTGAATCAGCAAAATCCGACACGTGGTTAAGGAACTAGAGCCTTTTTTCTTAAAAAATTGATTTTTTAAAACCGTTATAACGGCCGTTTCGATACTAATATTTTAAAAAAATTATTTTTGGAATCCTTTTTATCAATTTGTTTTAAAAATAGACCTCTGCAGTTAGAGGTTCCTGAGTGAGCGGCTCCAACAAAAAACTTTGCAAAAAAAATTTTTTTTTTGAAACAACCGGCACTCTTACGGTCGCATTTGTAAAGCCAGATCAAAAAACCTGTTTTAAAAATGTGCGTTTTATTAATATCTTGGACAAGTTCGTAAATCAGCCAAATCCGACACATGGTTAAGAAACTAGAGGCTTTATACTAGAAAAAAACTCTGTTTTTTAGATCCGTTATAACGGCCGTTTAGATTCTAATATTTTTAAAAACTTCATAAATTTAGAATCTTTAAGACCTTTTTAATCAGTTTCTTTAAAAAAAAAAAGACCTCTGCAGTTGGAGGTTTCTGAGTGAGCGGCTCCAACAAAAAAGCTTGTAAAACACAAAATGCGTTTGAATCTACCGGCACTCTCACGGTCGCATTTGTGGAGCCAGATCAAAAAACCTTTCGTAAACATGTGTGTTTTATTAATATCTTGGACAATTTCGTAAATGAGAAAAATCTGACACATGGTTAAATAACTAGGGGCTTTATACTAGAAAAAAAATTCGTTTTTTTAATCCGTTATAACGGCCGTTTGGATACTAATATTTTTAAAAACTTCATAAATTTAGAATCTGTGGAAACATTTCAATCCGTTTCTTATAAATATAAACCTCTGCAGTTCGAGGTTTTTGACTTGTTGGCTTCAACAAAAAAGTTTGCAACATTCCATAACTACAATTTCTAAAAACCTTATAACAGTCATTGAAAAAAAATACAAAGGTTTGAATAGAAGAAATTAATTTTTTTTCTTAGAAATAAACTATTTTAATATTTTGCAGTAATTGGACGACATATGATATAGCGTAGGTTTGTGTCATAAATTGTCACACACATGTTCTGTGGTAGATTTGATATTTTTTTGTTGCAAAATTGGATAGATATAGTTTTGCTTATATGTAGCTAATTTTCTTTTTAAAATTTGTACGATATCTGTTTTAAATTAGTTTTTGTTGTTTAAAATAATCTGATACATCAGATTCTACTGGCACACAAAACTGTCTGATCTCGAAATCTACCTATTTCTAGCGGATATACGTGCCGCTTGGACTTTTTTTTTCTTGTGCTTTTGCAAAGAATTTTTTGTTTAATATACATCGCTGCCCAAAACTAAAAACAATGTCTTCATGAAAGCCTTTTGCCGAAAACTATATAAAATTCTTTAACCCAGACCGAAGTCTTGATATCTCAGAGCTTTTAGATTTTAGCTCCTTCATATTTTTACTTCACAATTTTAAATTGTGTGAAGTAATGCAATCTATCCAGAAAAAAAATCTTACATACCCCAAATTTTGTTTTTTATTTTATTTTGGACCATTCTCTATCTTAATAGCCAATAAAAATTTTAGTGTACGTCTGTGTGTGGGTGGGTGGGTTGAAATGATCCAGAAAAACAAAAATTCAAATTTGGACAAAATGGCGGAGGGTTTCCCGAACACGTCTACGTTTAAATCTAAAATAACTTCTAAGCCCGGATTATGATCTTATGGAATCTTGGTATATAAGGTTTTAGCGCTGTTTCCAATATTTCTGCATAACTACTTCCGGTTTGTCACTTCCGGCTAAAAAGTTTTTTTTTCAAGTGATTATCCCTACTGTAGCGGGTAGCCTACAATTACCGTTCGATTTTCATGAAACGTTGTGAAATGCTTTCAACTAACATGAGAAAGATTTTATCAGCTTTTGGAGTACATTGGATAAAGGGTTGGGGGTCCACCATACAACAAGTGGTTTTTTCCACCATGATTTTTATGTTTGTTGGGAGCATACCACATTCGTTCGTGAATGAATTTTGATGACACTTTGGAAAAAGATGCAAATATGTATGGCAAAATATGATTAGTTTCTGAGCGATTATGAACAAAGTGGTGGGTGGTCCCCGAGCACCCGTTTTTTTAAAGCTCAATAACATCTGTACCTGATAATCGAATTGAATAAAACTTGGTACATAAGCATTTAGTATGGTTCAAAACAGTTCTGCATCCCAACTTCCGGTTTTTCACTTCCGGTAAACATTAGTTTTTGTAATTTTTTGAAGTTTTTTCAGTGCGTTTATGCACACTACAGTCTACAATAATGAAGTGATTATGATGAAACTTATGAAAAAGGTTTTAATTAGTGTGAGAAGATAACTATCATCTTTTGGGACACATTGATCAAAGTGGCGGGGGTCTACCATACAACTGCTGACTTTTCACATTTTGTTTTTAAAGTTTGTTGGCAGCATACAGACTTCATTCTTTATTTAATTTTAATGAAACTATGAAAAAAGATGGAGATTTAAATGACAAAGAACTGATTAGTTTTTGGACTATGTTGAGATAAGTGGTGGGGGGTCTCCCGAACACCTGTTTATTGTGTCACCATTTTTTCAATGTTTGTTGGGAGTATGCAACATTCGATCGTGAATGAGTTTTGATGACACTTTGGAAAAAGATGCAAATATGTATGGCAAGGAGCTGATTAGTTTTTCAGCGATAGTGAACAAAGTGGTGTGGGGTCCCCGAGCACTTATTTTTTGAAATCTCAATAGCACCTGTACCTGATAATCGAATTAGATGAAATTTGGTACATAAGCATTTAGTACGGTTCACTACAGTTCTGTATCCCAACTTCCGTTTTGTCACTTACTTTTTCTCGTACAAGAGAGTTTATGTTTGTTGGGATACAACTGCTTTCTTTAATATTTTTATAATTAGAACTACGCGAAATCTATAACATTGGTTAGCCTAGCCTTTAATTAAAGTATTTGATGGATATTAGCTCACTATATATCCAGAACACTATGTTTCCAGAGCTGTGGTGAAGTCAGCCTATGCATCAGCATCGTAATATTTTATATCTTTCTATCAATCCACCTTAAATAAAAGAATTCAGAATTACTAATTTTATCCATTTAGTAATTAATTTCTACTTTATTTATTAAACGCAATTAAACAGTAATCGAATATAAATGAAAGTACAAGGTTTAATCACCTTGTGACAACGTGTGATGACTCGATTCACACAACGTGTGATGATTCGAATTTTGAGTTACCATTTAACATAACAACATCACATAAAGATAATTGCAATAGCACGTATTTCAAAAGAAATTTGAGGAACTGGATTACCAATATAAATAGAAAATATATCTCTCACTAAATAAATGGATAAATCGTGATTTTTCATGCAAAATCTATAAACATTATTTGTTGTATTTAGATAATTCCTATTTGAACTTATATATGATAGCTTGAATGATCCCATTAACGTTATCTTTATATTGGAAATAAAATGACTAGAGCAATGCGAATCCACACAAAACGATAAATTTTTTTAAAATCAGATTCTACTGCAATCGGAAACTTATTTTATGGCGTAATAAATTTTTTAATACAAATTTTTTGTTTGTTTTCATTAAAAGCGAAGTTTACAATAATTTTTTATTACATGATTTTTTGCCAGAATATTGACAGGATATTGAGTTTTTAAACTTTTTTATGATAAACATATAATTGGATAAATAATGAAATAATAGAATTTGATTTTTTTATAGTGTGAAGCTAAATTGCAATAATAATTTAATAGCGACGACAACGGAAAAACAAAGCTCAACATCAATTTTAACAGATAAAAGCTTATTTTTATGTTTCCCGTAAGGTTTAAAGTCAGAGTTAGACTTCATAGCTGTAGACTTCACAATGGCTCTTTTCAAAAGATAGTTAAGTTTTTATTTACACAACTATATTTCAAGAAAAATTAATTTGCTATAAACAATAATTCGATACTAATTTAAGAACAATTGCGGCTTATTCGCCTCAAATTTTGATTTATTTTTCCAAATATTTTCAAATTTTAACAGTATGCCAAAAGAAGGAAACTTAGAGTTTGAAAATATTTGAAATAATAAAACAAATTGTAAGGTGAATACGACGAAATTGTTCTTTATTTAATATTTATATCACTTTAAGTAGTTCACACAACAAAAATATGAAGGGGCTGAAATCTCACAGCTCTGAGATATCAAGATTTCGGTCCGGGTTAAGGATTTTGATATAGTTTTCGGCAAAAAACCTTTATGAGGATGTTGTTTTTACTTTTGGGCAGCGATGTATATCAAAAATAAAACTCTTTGTTAAAGCACAACTATTTTCTTATCTCTGTTTAGCAATTTATTACAAAATAAACACGAAATTAATACGTTGCCGCACAATTATAACAGATTATAACTTAATGAAAAGATGATACACCCAACAAACTACTCAAAACCTCATCTAGGGGTTCAAGAAAATATTACAAAATCAAAAATTCATATTTCTTTCAAAATTCCAAAAATATTCTAAAAATTAAAATAAAATTAAAAATTTAAACTTCTCTTTAAACTTCTAAAAACATGACAAAAAACATTACAAAATCAAAGATTGAAACTTTTTCCAATATTCTTAAAATATTGCAAAAATTAAAACAAAATCAAAAATACAAGTTTATTTCTATATTCCAAAAATTATAATAAAATCAAAAATTTAAATTTTTTCAAAATTTTAAAAATATTGCAAAAATTCATAATTCAAACAAACATTTTTCAAAATTCTAAAAATATTCCAAAAATTATTACAAAATCAAAGATTGAAACTTTTTTCAAAATTTCAAAAATTATAATAAAATCATTTCAACTTTTTCAAATTCCTAAAAATATTCCAAAAATTCTTAAAAAATCAAAAATTGAAACTTTTTTCAAAAGTCTAAAATCATTGCAAAATTTCTTAATTCAAAAATTCAAACTTTTTCCAAAATTCTAAAAATGTTGCAAAAATTATAACAAAATCAAATATATAATTTTTTTTCAAAATGCCAAAAATATTCAAAAAATTATAATAAAATCAATAATTGAAACTTTTTCAAAATTCTAAAAATATTCCGAAAACTCTTACAAAATCAAAAATTGAAACATTTATCAAAATTCTAAAATTATTTCAAAAGTTATAACAAATTCAAAAATACAAATTTTTTTCAAAAGTCAAAAAATATTCCAAAAATTATTACAAAATCAAAAGTTGAAACTTCTTCCAAATCAAAAATTCGAAATTCAACAAACTTACCAAAATTCTAAAAATATTGCAAATTTATTACAAAATCAAAAATACAACCTTTCTTCAAAATTCCAAAAATATTTCGAAAATTCTTATAAAATCAAAAATACAAACTTTCTTCAAAATTCCATAAATATTTAAAAAATTATAACAAAATCACAAATTTCCATGTCCAATATGAGTTCGATAATATTTCATGTCAAACAAATAATTAATTTCATTTTTTCCCAAAAAATTGAGTAAAAAAAAGTTAAATCATTCTTTTGACACACTTGACAACCTTTTTTTGACAAACTTATAATATTACTTATTAAATAATCTAGTTTTTGGTCTATCATACCAATCCCGACCATCAAGCTTTCTCCAAATTCAATGTTCCTATTCGTTATCACTTAAAATGAACGTTTTTTAAGCAACAAATATGCAAATTTCCTTGTTTTGACACACTTGACTATTTTTTGACACACTTCCGGGACAGCTATCGAACACAACGTTCCTTCGACTCTTCGCATTGAGTATACCTATTTTTAGAAAAAAATTAAAAAAATTTTTTGAAATACCTCCAGCGGTTTTCTAGATTTCGTCCGTTGTGACCGCCGGCCGGCCGGCAGACAGATATACATTTTTTTGTTGCTTTTTTAGAATCAGTAGTCCTAAAACGTCGAGAAAGGCTAAAAAAGTGGGAGTAAGAATTTCACTTTTGGCTCGAGAATGTAATACTTAGGTCTTTCAGACCGAAGTAATTAAATAACATAATATTCATTCGCGGGGACAATTGATCGAGGTAATTACAACTATTTGTTTGAAACTTCAATGGTCCTTTCCATACTTGTATGAAGTGCAACACATCATTTATTCGCTTCTTTCCTCTTTGCCTATAAATTGCCTATAAACTAAATTCGAATATGGCAACTCCAATTTAGTTTATAGACAAGTTAAAGGCAAAAAGGAAAGGAACAAAGAAGTGATGTGTTGCACTGCATAAAAGTATAAAAGGGTAAATAACTTCATGTTCTCTAGTTCTTTTCAAACTCGTATTTGTTTGTTTTATTCTGTGCTTGTACGATGTGCTATTGAGTTTAATCCATTACAACAACCCTACTACTAGAAGTGTTCGTAACCATGCCAATACAATATGTGATGAAGGAAATTAAAATTCCACACTTTATTTATTTAACATGTGTCAATTTCTCAAATAAAAGTATATGTTGCTATACAAAATTCGGAATGGTTGACTAGTAACATACAAAGACTCAATTCGAAGAAAAGTAATATTAAATTTATTACAAATTTAATTCACCATCTTATGAAAAATCAACATTTTAAATAATAGAAAATATTAGAATAAAAAAAAGGAAAGACACACAAAAACGTTGAAGAGTGATTGATATCTGAGATTGAGGGAAACATTTTGAAAATAAATTTTCGAATAATTCTTAAATGTTTCAAATAAAAATAATTCTAATTCGAGTATATGTATTATATTTAGAGAAGATAGCAAAAAAAATGTAATAAATCAAAATTATATACAGAGGAATTTCTGTAATATGTATATTGTTATTTTCTTTAAGATGCCTTGGATAAGCAATATATTTCTTGTGATGTTGATGTCATATAAATATATCAAATTTCAAAGTTGGCGATTGTTCATTTGGGCTCAATTCAAACTCGTGTATGTAAATTCAATTTCCAAAAATCTTAATAAATAAATTTTCTGAAAGATTTCTTAGAAATATAAATAAAAAGAAATTGTTTTTTGATTATGAGTATGACATATTAATTTTTTTCTCATTTATTTGCATAAATCTCTGCATGTGTATGATTTTCCCTTACAAATTAATAATTTGAAATATTGTGCGTAGATCTTATTATATTGTTCGTTTTTTTTTAAGATAATCAATGATTGTTGAGTATATCTAACAAATCAACATATTTGATTGATGATATTATGGCGTTTCAACTTTTTTTATAAGAAGAATAGTAAAATTACCGTTGCTTGGACACCTGAATCCATATAATCCTTTATTAATTGTAAAGATAAATTGTGCAATGCAACATTATTAGCTTCATATTTAGCTCGACTGCCAATTATGGTCGGTCGACTCAGATAAAGTACAGCGCGTATGATAGAGAAGAAGTACTCGTGCGTTAAGCATTTTCGGTATATTTTAGAAGGTCGTGAATTTACATTATTCACTAAATGTGTAATAATTGGATAGTTTAGGTTGGTTGAGATACTAAATCTCAACCATTCCTTGAGAGCTTGCACTCCTAGTATATGCACTAGCCTCGCTCAGTCTGCAAGTTCGATCTGCTCTCGTTCACCATTACAATAAAAAATTTTTGAGTGCAAAAACAAAATAATTATATTTACAAAGTAAAACAAGATTTAATTTACGTCAGTTGAACTCAGCTGACCGTAGTGCTACGCGAGTAAAAATTAAATAATATAAAACAAACAAAAAAACTCACCCCATACTAATGATGACCATAATCATCTTTCCTCCTTCCTAATAATAAAACTAAATTAATTCATGAAAAAAAGTAACAGTATAATAAAAAATTTAGTGTTGATGCTGAAACAATAATTTTCGTTTTACTTCTGGTTTTTTCATCCAAGAAACCTCATCCAAGAAACTTTTCCAAATAAAGAAATTAATATTTCTTTATCCACAATCAAATCTTTATCCAGAGCAAAATCTTTCACTAAACACCCTTGCCAGATAGCCTCTTGTTTAATTTTAGTTTCCAATGTAGAATAAAACTTGCAATTTTATTCATTCAAAATTGTCAAAATCTTCTTATCAGCTGTTATCTAATACTAGGTCATTCAATAAGTCCGTAGGATGACACATAGATGGCGTTACTAGAATTTTTTTCCATATGATTTTTATTTAGTACTAACCTTCAAACGATACGTGTATAAATTTGACAGCAATCTGACTATTTATTCGTGAGTTATAGCATTTTGTGTGAAGCAACTTTTGTTTTTGAAAAAAAATGGAAAAAAGTGAATTTCGAATTTTAATAAAGCATTGCTTTTTGATGAAAAAAAATACAGTGGTAACCAAACAATGGCTTGATAAACATTATCCAAACTCTGCTCCATCGAGACAAATGGTAGAGAAGTGGATGGCTGAATTTAAATGTGGTCGTACCAGCACAAAAGATGCAGAGCGCAGTGGACGCCCAAATGAGGCTGTTATTCCAGAAAACATAAAAAAATCCACAAATTGGTTATGATCGATCGCAAATTGAAGGTGCACGAAATAGCTGACATTGTAAAGGTAGCAGATGGTAGTGTTTTTACCATTTTACATGAACATTTGGGTATGCGAAAGCTCTGTGCAAATTGGGTGCCGCGTGAGCTCACAGTCGACCAAAAACAACGAATCGATGCTTCGGAGGAGTCTTTGGCACTGTTAAACCGCAATAAAAAGGAATTCTATCGTAGATATGTGACAATGGATGAGACATGGCTTCACAGTTACACACCAGAATCCAAAAGACAGTCAGCTGAGTGGACAGCAGTCGACGAACCGAATCCAAAGCGAGCAAAGACGCAACAGTCGGCCGGTAAGGTGATGGCGTCTGTATTTTGGGATACGAACGGAATAATATTCATCGACTATCTCCAAAAAGGAACCACCATCAACAGCGAGTATTACTGTGAACTTTTGGATCGATTGAAGGCTGAAATCGCAAAGAAACGGCCACATTTGCAAAAGAAAAAAGTGTTGTTTCACCAAGATAATGCACCGTGTCACAGATCGATGAAAACGATGGCAAAATTGAATGAATTGGGCTTTGAATTGCTTACCCACCCACCATATTCTCCAGATTTAGCCCCCAGCGACTTTTTCCTGTTTTCAGATCTCAAGAGAATGCTTGCTGGAAAGAAATTTAAGTCCAATGATGAAGTAATCGCTGAAACTGAGGCCTATTTTGACGAGAAAGAGAAATCGTACTATAAAAGTGGTATAGAAAAGTTGGAAAATCGCTATACTCGTTGTATCGCCCTCCAAGGCAACTATGTTGAATAAAAAAATCGAGTTTTGTCAAAATGTTGTTTTTTTCTTACTTATCCTACGGACTTATTGAACGTTATATTTCATACCAAAAATAAAATGTACAACCATCAAATTCTTATTTCATTGTTCTAGGTTTTAATACAAAACAATTGAACCAGTTTGGAAACAAAAAATCTTCCTTTTGTTTCGAATTTCAAAGGAAACATCTATTTCTTTACCAAATAATAATATCAATATCTTTCCAAACCGCCTTGCACTGCGCTATACAACTTGGAATTAATTAAACAAAATATATATATGTATATCACTTCTCATCAAATTATAATTCATAGTATATTTTAAAAATACTAAATCATCAATCTTATATATGGGGGTTTTATTACCCTATACGTTACAATTAGTGATTGCAACCCGGGTTTCCGGTGTCCGAAAAACCGTTTTTTTTATTTTACATTACCGAAAACCCGGGTTTTATTACCCTTAAAAACCGGTTTTATTATTAACAAAAAATGGAGAAAATAAAACAATAATATAAATCATATGAGAAATTATAAATATATTGTGTGTTTGTCGGTTGGTCTGTCAATTTGGTAGAATGTCGGGATACCTACATTGTTTCTTTATGTATATGTGACTTCATGGATTATATTAAAAACCGACGACATATTAACAAGACAGAGTCATATGCGCAGATACCCCTAGATATAAAAGATTACCTATTTTGGAACCTTCCGATCTAGGCGCCAAAGCTTTAACAATTGTGCCACTTGGTCGTTTATATTAGTGTTGGGTTTGATTCTAGATACTTTTTTATTAATATTTTATTACATACGAATACGAACGAGTATATTGTTTTTAAAATAAATGCATGAGCAATTTCACGAAGATTCAACAACGTTTTCACTTGACCCCTTTTAATTTTGATTATTTTCTGTTTATAGATAGTCTTTGATAAATAAAAAATACAAGTTCTCTTAGAATTTTTTTTTTCGACCAGGGGTCTTCACAGGGTGCCCCTCAATTTTTGTTATTTTGTGATGTGAGTGCATTTTGACGAGCGATTGTAGAAAAACTACTGAATCGATTTTCATAAATGATATGTCGTTCAATAGGTATTAGAAATGAAACTTTCCAATGAAATGCAACTTGCTTCATATTATTGTTTTACCCGCGCCAATTTTTGATAAAATGAAATGTCATTCCTCTTTTGAAAAATCGTACCCAGCATATGATAATTAATATACATTTGTAATCTCACTTCTCTCCGTTAATTTATTATTGCATCACCTCGCCATGTTTTTATAAATGCCGTGAAAAACCTTTTTGTTTAAATTATATATTCTTTTTTAAATAATAATAACAAATCTATTGAAATTATAAATGTGTTTTTTGGCAAACGGCTTTAAAGTTTAACTTTACTGCCGCTAGGAAGGCGGCTAAAGTCTTACGTTTTTGACGTATAATCAAAGCGACTGGGCTGTAAAGTAACGCTATTATTGTTTTTTTTTACGGCAGGAGTGAAGTAATTTCATATATTTACGGTGGCAGAAAAAGTCGCCATTTCTTTCCATATTTTTACGATATTCGTTATTTTTTTCAAATAAATTGTATAACTATGACAACAAAAATAACAACTATTTTGATTGGATTATGAAATTTTATTTATACAAATTTAAATGTTTTTTTATTTTTTGGAAGTAACTATGACGATAAAAATCATATTTATAAAAATTTTGGTGTATTAATTTCATATTTATAAAAAATTTAAACGTTTTCCGAAAAAATAGTGTATTTAATTCGGATCTAAAGTCACTTTTTGTATTTCGTCTAGAATTGTCAAACTATAGACCCAACACAAAAAGTAGCACTTTAGCTCCTAATTAAATAATATACTATTTTCGGCAAACATTTGTAAAATTGAAATTTACTGCCGCTAGGGAGAAGGTTAAAGTACTTTTTTGATGTATATCGCCATATTTTTTCTTTCTTTTACGGCGACAGAAAAACTAACTCATATTTTACGGCAGCAGAAAAAGTGTCAACATTTTTTTCTATATTTTTACGGCGACAGCAAAAGAAACATAACATGATTATGAATAATATTGAGATTATGAATGATAATATGAGATTATGAATAATAATATGAGATTATGAATAATATTTTATCAAATGTGACAACTTTTCATACATATGTCGAATTGGAATTTGGCATTTGGTTTTTAAAATTTATCGTTTCATGGGTTGATTTATTCTACCATGTTACTTGTGATACAAAATATATAATTATTACTATAACGTTGTAAACGATGAGGAGACTTAACTGTTTGGTGAATATAAAGCAACGAATATAAACGTAGGAAAACTTCATCCAAGATTAGTTAATGATTTGTTGAATCCAAAAAGTTTACAGCTTTGCACTAATGCCTCAATTAAGAATCAACGTAAAAAAACAAAAACTCTCTGGAAATGGGTCGTTATATTTATTCCTGTTTGAATGTATGATACTAAAATAATAATATTTGAAAACTAATATCATAGAGATCATAGCCCAAGTAACAATTGTTAGAGCTGAAAGAATCAATGTGCTCTATTACAGTTTTCTAAGTTAAAATAATTAGCCTGATAGCTCTTAAACGTAATTAATGTGGTATCTTGTTATTCATATAAAAATAGTAGGTTGTGTTGTGTCAGTTTTGAATATTCAATAAACATGGTCGAACGTATCGACATAATTAATATGAAATAAGTGTGTTATTATTTATATAGATTATTAGGATATCACAATGGCGACCTTGCCAATTCAACGCTTATCATTCATTATGATTAGAGTTGAAGAATCAGGAATAAAAAAGTTTTACAAATGAATAAATTTCTAAATATTTGGTAAAAAGAAAAAAAAGTGCTATAAACAGAAAAAAAAAAAAGAATTATATGTCAAAAGAATAGTTCTGTGGATTTTCGGTTTGGATTGTTTTTGAGATCCAAACTCTTCCTCAGATGAAAACTAAGGATCTGAGCTCATTTGGTGATTAGCCAGAGAAAATAAAATCTTAAGTGAAGATATTAGATTGAGATCTTTCTTAGTGATAATCCAACTAATGATTTATGGCTTGCTGCTGTGTGACCTAACCAGTTCAAATCTGGAAAATAAAATCTTAAGTGAGAACATTAGATTGAGATTTTTTCGAGTGACAATCCAACTAATGATTTATGGTTTACTGTTGTGTTACCTAACCAGTTCAAATCTGGAAATCTATATGTGAAGAACTAATAGGCGCGTTCCATTGAAGATTAAACTTACTCAAATTTGCTTTGATCTACTCTACCTCCAACAAGTTGTGTAGTTGAAAAGCAGTTTATTTTTCGATTTTATTTAGATCGGCTATAAACTTGTTTTGGTACTTTTAACAATAAAATGGACCAATCAGATCTAAATTTCAGCACAAAATAAAAAATTTTGATAGTAATAAAATTGTGTGGCTATATTTGGAAAATTTCCAAATTTTCGGCGTTCCATTGGTGATCTACTCAAAAGCTGCTTTGAGTAACTATTTTGTTCCAAAGGAACGCATGTAATGTCACCATCTTCGGGTTTGAGATTCTATTTGTATTAAATGATTTATATGAAGATAATATTTCTAGGAATATTATATTACTATGTACATATACTATATACTATAATCTATAAAAAAAAAACTTCTCGATTGTTTGTTTTGTGTGAGAAGTTGAGCTGTTCAGACGTTTTGTTTAAGAAAAAAAAAGAATATTTAGACGCTGAAAATTGTTCTAGAAATTTCAAGAACAGAACATGTCAAGTGAAAATAGTAACAGTCCAGGTTGGGGAGTTCGTCCAATTGGTGAAATCAACGACGAAATTCATTTCGAAGAAGGTATGGAAGAAAAAGAGTTTGCTCGATGGGTTTCGACGAAATGGAATTTAACAGAGTTCGATGAATCTGCCAATAACTGAAAGGAAGCAAGAGTGGGAGAGATTTATTGAACAGTTCGGCCGGATTGCAGATGTGAGGAATTTGTCGTCGGCTCGAAAACTAAAGGCTTTGAAAATCCAAGCAGGCATGTATTTGAATGACATCATGAAAACCAACAAGGGAACTGTGGATGTGGATGAAAATTATGAGAACGTTGACTTACTTAAATTCTTATTTCGACCAAACTTGTGATACTAGACAAGAAAGATCCAAGTTTAGGGACATGAGGATGAGAAGTGATGCATCTTTCATCGATTTTGAACTTAAGTGTGAGAAGCAGATGAAATATTGCAATTTCACAAAGGAACAAGCTGAGGAAGAATTGGCTGAAGTTTTGATTAGACGTTCAGTGCCGGAGATTTCAAAACAATTGAGAGTGCTAGCTCCAACTTTGTAGAGTGATTTGTTTGCTATAATTAAGCAATGTTCGCATTTAGATCATATGTGAAAAGAAGATGAGGATAACAAGGACACCACTGAGCATTATGTGAAACCAGTGATGACTCTGCAATAAGAATGTTACAATAGTTTACAGAAGGATCGTTTCAACAACCCAAGAAAGCGTTATAACTCATACCAAAAGACATTTGGAAATGAGAGACAAAGCAGATCATTTAGTGACCGAAAATTCAACGTTCCTAAACGAGAAGTATGTGGCAGTATATAATCAGAGCTTATGTTTGGAAGAGCAGTACGTGGGTTTCTCCCAAATTGTAAGAGCGAAATTGCTCAAAACGATGACATTGAATTCAGGAAGCAAGATTGTAATGAAGAGCTTTCTCATTGGCGAACCAATGAGAATGGCATAGCAGGATGCGTACCTAGAGTAATTTAACGCCGTAACGACTAATGCTCAGCCATCGTGGATTTGATAGATTTTTACCTGCTGCTTCAACACAAATGCAGAAATGTACGCAATTTACGAAAATATACAGAAATGAAAAAAAAAATACAAGTGAAAAAAGGAGACTCTGACGACCCCTTTTGCGAAACAACCACGATCAGCGCGTCCAATCCACACAATCGTTCCCATACGCCCACACACTCACGCTTCATACATGCCAACATTCACCCACACACTCAGACTGCGAAGCCAGACAATTAAGCTCCAAGACCCACAGCAAGTATGACAGATGAGAGTAATCAAACATAGGTGGGAGTGTTGCCAGCTGAGCAATCTGATACAGCCTGTACACCACTGCTATTGCTGGTACACCGAGAATCAACTCTTCAAGCACGGGAGAGCGTCACACGCTATATTGAAAGTCTTTATTAATGATTTCCCTTTTTCTTTATTAATATCATTTTTAAAAAATTTACAAAACCATACGTAGTTCCCAAAAACAAATATTTACAGCTCAAAAAAAATTATCATTTGATTTGGAAGTTGAAAAAAAAACATGTCCAAACCAGTTTGTTTCAATACCTGTAGTTTACAGTTTGTTGATGGATTATAGAAATAATAAACCTAAAACATAACAAGAATTTGTCTTTTTTTTTGTAATACGGGTTATTTGAGAATGATTTTTGATTTACTTAAAAATATAAATTCATAAATTTAGGTAATATAATAAAAGAAAAGGTATTTGGAAAACGAGACGTTATCTCGGAGCAAAAAAATATTTTTGATTAGAATCATTTCCAATTCAGACTACATGCATCTCACTACACGCATCGCCAGCTCACACACACACACGCATCGACAGGCAAGCCCCCATTCAATCACTTGCACAACCCCTCACACGCATTCACACCTCTATGTAAAAAAAGTAAATAAAATAAATCAAGTTCGCTCACCCCATGTTTAAATCCTCCGGCCTTAGCTCTCCATCAGCGACGAATAATCCAACAGGTAAAGTACTACGGTTGAAATTGCATAAATAATACTTGCATGCTGAGGTGCAATTCGGTTGTAATAACACAAGAAAAGTGTATATCAATGTTCGTACTTCAATTGTAATCACACCAAAATTGGATATCAGTTGAAATATGTAAAATATACGATAGCAACAGCAAAAATTTGATATAAATGTTGAGTTGAAATAGGTCAAATATACGGTGGTAACAGCAAAAATTTGATATAAATGTTGAGTTGAAATAGGTCAAATATACGGTGGTAACAGCAAAAATGTTATATAAATGTTGAGTTGAAATATATAAAATATACGATAGCAACAGCAAAAATTTGATATAAATGTTGAGTTGCAATAATATACAATAGTAACAGCAGTACTTTGATACAAATGTTGCGTTGAAATCTGTTTGAAATACAGTACTAACCGCAAAAATTTTACATAAATGTTGCGTTGAAATATGTATAATATACGGTAGCAATAGTAAAACTTGGATCCAAAGGTTGCGTTGAAATAATATACAGTAGTAACAGCAAAACTTTGATACAAAATGATGCGGTGAAATAATATACGGTAGTAATAGCGCAAATTATATATTAATGCTGCGTTGAAATACTGTTGCAACACGGTAGTTATAGCATAAACATTTTATATTAATGTTGCGTTGAAATACTGTTGTAATACGGTAGAAATAGCATCAAAATTTTGTAGAAAGGATGCTTTGAAATTAATCAGGCAATGGTTGTAACCAATAACCTATTAAGTTCAGTAATTTATCAAATTAGTAATTGTATTTATTATAATTAAATCCTATCCTTTTCGCAAATTTTATTTATAAAATGTTGAGCCCGGCAACGATGGAATGTAATGCAAACCAACAAACAAATTGTATCACTCAACACAAACACTATCAACCAACATTGATTTTTTGTATGTTAATGAAATTGCATCATTCAAATTGCATAATAACAATTAATTAATTTGAAATATATATAAATATTACTTTTCTTTATTAAACTTTAAATTAACTTCTTGCACAGTCAACAACAAAAATAAATACATATAATAAAATTCAAAACACATTAAATATTGTTAAGAAATATATCACCGGGAAATTAACAAATTTAAGTATTTGAGAAAACAGAATTGGACGGAATAATAATAATTTTACCAATACACTAAAAATATTTTCTATTTAATATAAAATCACAAGAAACAAGCAATGATATTTACTAACATGTACCGACAACCTTTCTACTAACACGTTTTTAAAATTTTAAGAGACGTCATACACGCACAAAATTCCAATAGGAAAAAGAATAGACTAAGCAAGACAAAACCGTATAGTCATCTCTTTTATAGCAATTTTTAATATCGAAAAATTCGAGAAAGTGTTTCTGTTGAAAGGAAATTTATATTAATTTATGTTATGTTAATAAATGTTAGTACATTTTCCGTTTCAAAAAAAAACTGTTTGGTACTTTGTAATACACAACATTGCAAGATGATTTCACGAAATAAGTCATTCCCAACGCATTGGGAAAAGATATTAAAATAGATTAAACGTAAGTTTAACCGACTTTATGATGTTTATGTGTTACGAACCAATAGCTTACAACAGTATTACAGTAAAACTTAGATCTATGACGGAAAGATAAATTGATAAAAAATATCCATATAAGAAATCGAATACATAACTAATTGTAGGATAATAATTTTTTTCTATTGCGACGATTGGACAAATAAGCACAGCTGTTTGAGGTTTGAAAACATTTAAGGCAATTACGGTTAGTGTCCGGAGAATTCAAATTTATGTAGTATGGTGAAGTAATGCTGGTGAAAACGAAGTGTGAGTCAATAATAGGGGATTGTAAAGGAAATATTATTGTTAATTGTTTTATGCTAAGAACAAATCTACGTAACGGAAACTATATGAAAATATGACTATGGATTACGGATGAACGAGAAACTGTTGTGAACTATGGGTGATCGGTAAAATTGTGATATGAGAGGAAATACAAACTACATGAATCAGTGACTGTACTACACTACGTTATCATAATCCAGTCTACATAACAAGATGTACAAACAAAGATGCGTAGAAAGCAAGTTGAAGATAGGAAACGACATGCAGGAGAAAGAATAATTGAAGTGGGAGATAAAGTATTAGTTCAGCAACAGAAAAAAGATAAAGCTGATACGATATATAAAAACTGTTTTTTTTTAAGTGTTCGATATTAAAGGGGGTAGAGTCACAGTTAAGGACATAAATAGTGGAAAAATATTGAAAAGAAGCGTGAAGCATTTAAAAAAAATTGTAAAGCCAATTGCAGCCAACTTATCAAAATATCAAGAATTTCGTGAAAGTTCGCCTATGGAAAAAAACAAGGGCAAAGGAAAGGAGAGAGAAAAGACAACTGAAGATCTAGGAGTTTCAACAACAGACATCCGTTCTGCAATGAAAAGGTCATCCACGGATAACGGTGATCCAAAGGAATTTCCGAAGGTACGCAGAAGCGAAAGAGCCACAAAGGTCCCCAAACAGGACTAAATAGAAGATAAGATACTGCAATCAATTCAAGATTTCCATGAAGCAGAGGGAGATTGTGGTATCTTGTTATTCATATAAAAATAGTAGGTTGTGTTGTGTCAGTTTTGAATATTCAATAAACATGGTCGAACGTATCGACATAATTAATATGAAATAAGTGTGTTATTATTTATATAGATTATTAGGATATCACAATTAATAGTGATTCACAGCTTTAAGCAAAATTTACAATGCTCTAATTCATTGTTGCCTAACAGTTCTAGCTCTTTTTGCTTGTAGAGCATTTAGCTTTACTAATGAGCTCTATAACCACTTTTAGAGCTTAAATATATAATCTTATAGAGCACGCTATGTATTGGAATAAAAAAATTCCATGTGCATAAAATTATCTCGTATAAGAGCTGCATTAAAGCATGGTTAGAGTGTTTTGGTTTGCTCATTTAAGTGCTTTAATACAAGTTTGTTTTACACTCATTTACTGCTATTGGGAGTTGCATTTTCCTTATGTAGAGCTGGCAGATAATTTTAATTTAAATTTAATTTTCTTCTTTTCTCAAATAATGAATTCTTTTTTCAAATAATAAAATTGAATTTTTTAATCCCATGGCCATTGGTATATATTGCGCAAGGGAAAAAGTAATAGTAAAGTTCATTAAAATCAGTTTGTGCACGAATGTTAGGATCCTTTGAAAAGTGTACACAATTCATTAATTAAATGCACAACGCTTTTTATTGTTTGAGGTTATGATTTAGCTAACCGCTCTATTAGAAAGAATTGACCTTTTTACTTATATGTAAATAATCGTAGTTTGTTGAGGTTTTATGAGACCACTGATTTTTTCTTTTTCTAAAACAGGTAATGCACAAAACATTCGTAAATATGTATATTAAGAATAACTAATGATAAAAGTTAATGAATTAACTGATTTTTAATATAAACACATATCAAATTTTATTTAGCATGGCCTACGACTGTGTCATTTTATCTGTCAAAATATTATAAGGGATATACTCTATAAAACGCTTCCCACAACAAAAAAATCTAATATAGAGCTTGATGCTCAACTATGTTTATTTTTTATTTTGTATTTCAGCTTGTTGCTCTGATGAAAACAAAAGGATAATCATATACAGTTACTTGCTTTACAACTATCTTAACAAAGAAAAAAACTACTCCCCAATAAATCGAAATCCTGAGTAATAATATCAAGTGAGATAAAAAGCTTTTAAAGTTCATAAATGACAACTGTTGCAAGAATCCGTCCATATTTAATCAAAGAAAATATAAAAAAATTCGGCCATTCTTGAATTTGATAGAAAATTTATTTTTATTTCATTTTTTGAAATTTTTAATTTAGGTAAAATCATACTCAATTTTCCAAACTAAGTTTAAAAATATTGAAAAACCAAGTTTGTTACGAAAATAAAAAAAGTGTTTTTTATAACTACTAATTTTAATAATAATTATTACATATTTCAAGAGCCCGTTGAAAATTTAAGAAGTATCGTATTAATATTCACGACAAAAAATAAATGGCACGCATATTTCACTTTAATCCATACTCAAAATGTACATTTTACAGTTTAAATTAAACGATATTTCAATTTATTTTTCATTTAGTTTAATAAGTCAAACATCCACAAAATATTTTCTTTAAAAAAAATCTAATAAAAATAATGTTATTATTCGGATAAATTCGTTTTAAAAATTACGTCGGTTTAATATTTTAGGAAATAATTCGAGTTCGTTTTAGAGCAAAATGCTGAAAGAAAGCTCTATAATGATTGGTTCAAACGTTTTCATTTAATTGCTATATAGAGTTATGCGCTTCATAATGGAATCCGGAATAATTCTTATAGAGATAAAAAAACAATAAAGTTGCTCTATAAACCGCCACTTTTTGCTTTTACTAAGCTCTATAAGAGTTCTAAGAGCGCTTATAGAGCAAACATTAAAGCACGTAGCTTTATAAATCAGCTCTAAGAGCGCTCTTAAAGCATATTTAAAACAAAATTGTTACTTGGGAGATCATATATACGTCACGGTTGACATGATCCTTCTTGTAAAACAAAACCTCAGTTTGATTTTTGATATACATCAAAAAGGGCACTGTCAGTTCACGGTTTTTCTGTACTTTAAAAACAATGAGGCTGAATATATAGGGTGCTTGTTCTCATCCAAAAGTTCCGTCTATTCCGGTTCCACATCTAACAGCATGGGACAAATTATACAAATGTTCAACAGAAACTTACCTTTTCAGGTAGAAAAAATATGCAAAACAAATCTGTGATAAACAACCTCAATCGCCAATCAAACGAATCGTGCTCCCTATCGGACGGTATGCAACATATTTTACAAATAAACCAAATTTACCCAATTGAATCAAGTGCTACATCAAAAAACAACCGCAATAAGATTTCATTAAACACTTTAGAAGGTTTATTGAATAGCTGTTTATGCAACCAACTAGAACTCGAGGCTATAAACCGTGGACTTGGCGTACCAAAAAAAAGTTTATCTCGTATATCTTGCAATCTTTCTCAACCGCCTTCTAGAAAATAGTTTAAAGTGCAGACGGAGCTTGCAAGTAACTTAAGCAACAATGACAAAGTGCCTAATATACCCTAGTAGTACATACCATCTACATTCTACAATCCAATAGTGATTATTAAAAACATAAGGTAAAGAGGATTTGCACTTTTAATTTAGATTTTTGTTTATTGGTTTATATCTTGAGGGATGAAAATGTTGTTTGAATTTTTAATCGAATATTTTTCTTTCTTTTTGCTTTGAATAGGAAATAGCCTATAAACAGATTTTTCATTAAACTTAAAATTTATTCAAAAACATTAATTTTAATTAGCTAATATACCGTCGGACATAGCAAAGCAAAAAATGTGCTCTTAATTCTTGTTAGAAGGTTTATGTGAAAATTTATTTCCTTTAGGGGTTTTAAAGTTTTAGATCGGTGAGTGCTAATTAACCTAAATCCTAATATTGTTTCTGAAGCAAATTTTAAATTTTGGGCGAGATGGGATGCAAGTTATGGAAAAATGGAGTTATGGAAAAATTGCTATAATTTGTTGCTCCATTTCTATTTCACGATGTACCGGAATATTAGAATAGAATACCGGAATAAATATAGATATTTTTGAATAACAATTCAATGCGCATTCGTAAAAAACCATTTAGATTTTTGATCCCTTTTAAATTTTAGATTTAGACGGTTCTTAGCATGAATATTAATTTTCTCCACTTGATGAAATTGATTGAAAAAAACAATGTTTTTCCACTCCATTTAACATTTTTATATTCAATTTGTTGACATTTGTTCAGCTTAACAGTGATTCTATTAGGGAACATATTTGCAGACGAAAACCAAATTTAAAATGTAAAAATGCTACTCACACATTGTTTATATCAATATGAGATTATATAACCACAAGAATTTTGTAAATATATGAGTAAATATATCTTTCTGTTTGAATTGAATTTTTCCTCTTTTTCATCGAATGTACTTAAAATTTTGAGAAGTATGTTCCGCTTTTTGCTTCATTTCCTCACTTATGTTTTCGTGATTGATTTCTATATACTCCTTTCAATGTTCTTTCTCTTGGTGTACAAAATGAAAAACATAATAATCGTTGTTCGTTAGCTACTTTTGAATAGAACAACTGTCAACAGATAACCAGTCAAATTAAAGGCTTTGAATTTTGATTATACCGGCTATCAGAATTGTGAATAAATATTCTTGTTAATCTTTCTTTGGTATTTTTTGTATTAAATTTCTAGATATTACGATGTGTGAATTCATAGGATGAGAGAATATTTCGTCAACATCTAAGTCAACATTCTAATCAACATCCCACGTCACGAGTGTAAAGTCATTATTGATTGTTGCCAATCAATGCGAAACTTAATATCTGACGTAAAGTCAATATGTTGTTATATTTTTGGTTAGGAAATATAGACAATCTGACGTAAAGTCAATATGTTGTTATATTTTTGGTTAGGAAATATAGACAACATTAGGGGAATTTTTAATTTCGGATTGGTTTTTTGTGAACAATTAAGCTTAAGTCCATATTGGAAATCACTTGAATTTTGCAATTCGAAATAATTTTTCATTTTCTCTAAAATTCCTTTAGAAAAAATTTTATTGTGTTTCGTGTCAGAATTCGAACTACACTCATCAGAGACACATCGTTCAAATTCCGTGTGTCTTACACAACTTAGCCAAAGCGACGATGACGAAACATATTTAAATTTTAATTTTGGTGTTCAGATAATTTCTAAATTGAAACTTCATCATTTTTCATATTTACTTAAGTTGAATTTTTCATCTATGATTACATATTGAAAATTGTATTTCTTTGGTATTTTTTGTATTAAATTTCTAGATAGTACGATGTGTGAGTTCATAGGATGAGAGAATATTTCGTCAACATCTAAGTCAACATTCTAATCAACATCCCACGTCACGAGTGTAAAGTCATTATTGATTGTTGCCAATCAATGCGAAACTTAATATCTGACGTAAAGTCAATATGTTGTTATATTTTTGGTTAGGAAATATAGACAACATTAGGGGAATTTTTAATTTCGGATTGGTTTTTTGTGAACAATTAAGCTTAAGTACATATTGGAAATCACTTGAATTTTGCAATTCGAAATAATTTTTCATTTTCTCTAAAATTCCTTTAGAAAAAATTTTATTGTGTTTCGTGTCAGAATTCGAACTACACTCATCAGAGACACATCGTTCAAATTCCGTGTGTCTTACACAACTTAGCCAAAGCGACGATGACGAAACATATTTAAATTTTAATTTTGATGTTCAGATAATTTCTAAATTGAAACTTCATCATTTTTCATATTTACTTAAGTTGAATTTTTCATCTATGATTACATATTGAAAATTGTATTTCTTTGGTATTTTTTGTATTAAATTTCTAGATAGTACGATGTGTGAATTCATAGGATGAGAGAATATTTCGTCAACATCTAAGTCAACATTCTAATCAACATCCCACGTCACGAGTGTAAAGTCATTATTGATTGTTGCCAATCAATGCGAAACTTAATATCTGACGTAAAGTCAATATGTTGTTATATTTTTGGTTAGGAAATATAGGGGAATTTTTAATTAGGGGAACAACATTAGGGGAATTTTTAATTTCGGTTAATTCTTGTTAACTTGTTTTAATTCTTGTTAATTTTTGATAAAAATACTGTTTATTGGTTGAAAGCGGTAGGAAAGATTTGTGGGGAGTAAAAATATTTCTATTCAATAACACTTAAAACGTTAAAAATACACTATATGTGTGATTATGGTTTTCCATATTATTCACTGCTTGTGTGCTTTTGTCACTTTTGAATTAAAATGCAATATTTAAAGATATAATTTTTACTGTTTATTTTTAAGTTTTTATATAACCCTTTTAAATAACCTTTTACTTTTATTTACACGATTTTATGTTCATAATACAGAACTCTGTTTACAATCAATTAATTATGCCCAAGATAACCTGTTTAAATAGTATTTTGTCTAGGGATTGCAAACCCGCGATTAGCGTTTTATGAATTCTGGGATCCGGGGATTATGGGATTTAAAGCTTATGAATCCTGTAGTCCGGGATTCATAAAGTGCTAATCCCGGGATTGCAATCCCTAATTCCCGTCCGTTCGAGAAGAATCGATAGCATTTTAAAGTTATTTCAGCGAAATGTTCTTTAAAACAAAATGACATGTAATTTTTATTTCTTCTTGCACTGTACCTTTCCTACAAAAAACGCAATACAACAAAAAGCAATACAAATACTTTTGTTGTTGTGTCCTCATTAAAATACAAAAATATGGATGGGCTGAAATCTCACAGCTCTGAGATATCAAGACTTCGGTCTGGGTTAAGGATTTTGATATAGTTTTCGGCAAACAACTTTTATGAGGACATGGTTTTTAGTTTTGGGCAGCGATGTATATCAAACATAACTCTTTGTTAAAGTACAAGTATTTTTTATCTCTGTTTAAAAATTTCTTACAAACTAACACGAAACATACGTTGCCGGAAATTTATAATCAAAATTCCAAAAATATTGTTAAATTAAATAAAATCAAACTTTTTTCAAAATTCCAAAAATATTCCAAAAATTAGAATAAAATCAAATATTTCAACTTTTTATAAATTCCGATAATATTCCAAAAATTCTTAAAAATTTAAACTTTTCCAAAATTCTAAAAGTATTGCAAAAATTATTACAAAATCAAAAATTAAAACTTTTTTCAAAATTCCAAAAATTATAATAAAATCAAAAATTTAAAATTTTTCAAAATTCTAAAAATATTCCAAAAATTCTTACAAAATCAAAAAATGAAACTTTTTTCAAAATTCTAAATATATATATATATATATATATATATATATATATATATATATATATATATATATATATATATATATATATATATATATATATATATATATATATATATATATATATATATATATATATATATATATATATATATATCTTTTCTTTATATATATAAAAATCACGTGTCACGATGTTTGTCCGCGATAAACTCCGCAACAACCTAACCAATCTTAATAAAATTGTGTTCAGTGTGTGTATAATGGTCCAACTTGAGAGATAGGATAGTTTTTATTTTGATTAAACGCCTAAATATTTTTTAATTACGAATTAAATGTTAAATATGGATAGTTCATAAGCAAACTTTCAGATGGCGGCGTAAATTAATTAATTTACTGTCAAACCTGCTTTATCGACTTTTCAATCATCCATGTAGGGCCCATATAGACTATCATATGTTATTGAGCGATTATTTTGTTCCGGTATTTGCTGCAATGGCACTGCAAAAGGGGGAAAAGAAACGAAATTCAATAAAATTTATATGGGATTTCATACAAAACACAACTTGAATAATTTTAAAAATTATCTATGAAATTTCTCATTTTGCTACAATTAAATAATTTAAATTTCTTTTGACGCTGCAAAAGGGGGGAAAAGAGAATAAATTCAATAAAATTTATATGGGATTTCAATCAAAACACAACTTGAATAATTTTAAAAATTATCTATGAAATTTCTCATTTTACTACAATTAAATAATTTAAGTTTCTTTATGTACTATTACTGACAATTACTGACAATATTGAGCATCTTATATATATAAAAATCACGTGTCACGATGTTTATCCGCGATAAACTCCGCAACAACGTAACCAATCTTAATAAAATTGTGTTCAGTGTATAATGGTCCAACTTGAGAGATAGGATAGTTTTTATTTTGATTAAATTCCTAAATATTTAATTACGAATTAAATGTTCAATACGGATGGTTCATAAGCCTACTTTCAGATGGCAGCGTAAATCAATTTATTCAATTCATAGTAAACTTCAACATCTGTATAAAGCCGTGCATTCACTACAACAGAAACAGAAACCGAAACTGAATCTGAAAATTTTCAGTTTCTGTTTCTGTTTCTAATTTGGTTGACGGTGGTGAATAATATCAGAAACGGAAACCGAATTTTGTTTGAGTTTGTGAATTTGTTATCCATTATGAATAATAAAATTGAAGAATATCAAAAACAAATAATTTGTATTTATTAAACCTATTTATTAAATTCAAAATTCAAAGCTTTTGTTATCACAATTCAACATAATAATTAATATTATGTGACAGTTTCTGGTCATGTAACAGTTTCGGTAAATTCAAAAATATTTCAAAAACTATAACAAATTCAAAAATGTCCATGTCCAATTTCATTTTCAATTACATTTACGTCATAAAAACAGCTACATTTTTTTTCCAAAAAATTGGCTAAAAAAATAAATGAAACCATTTTTTGACACACTTGACATTATTTTTTTGACAAACTTATAATGCCATAATTCTCTATAATAATAATAAAATATCATGTCATACAAACTATTAATTTTATTTTTTTCTAAAAAAATTGGGTAAAAAATAAATAAAAACCTTTCTTTTGACACACTTGACAACATTTTTTTGACAAACTTATAATGCAATAATCTAGTTTTTGATCTCACATACCAATCCCTACCATCAAAATTCCTCCAAATTTAATGTTCCTACTCGTAATCACTTAAAATGAACGTTTTTTAAGCCAAAAATATGAAAATTTGCTATTTTTGACACACATAATGATTTTTTGACACACTTCCGGTACAGTTATCGAACACAGCGTCTTTTCGGACCTGTCCCTTGAGTATACCTATTTTTAGAAAAAAAGCTTTTTGAAATCCCTCCAGCGGTTTTCCCTGCAGCGTAGGTAATAACGGACGGCCGGCCGGCCGGCCGACAGACAGACATACATTTTTTTTTTTGCTTTTTTAGAATCAGTATGTCTCCTAAAACGTCGAGAAATGCCAAAAAAGTAGGGGTAAGAATTTCACTGTGAGCTCATGAATGTAATACTTAGGTCTTTCAGACCGAAGTAAAATATTGTATTTGTTTCATAATTATTCTGTGATGGTGATGTTGAATTCTTAGTAATGAATTTTATGGTTTTGTTGTATTTCGTTACGATTTATATGCAAACTACGTTTTGTACTACAAGATAATATTGTTCAACTTTACGACCGCAAATTAGGCATAATATAATCCCTTTACGGCTGCTCGACTTAGTCTCCATGTATCATTGTGATTTAAAAAAAAAACAAGTTAATCAAATACTTTTTCTCTCAAAAAATCTAAAGAAAATAAGTTGTAAAAAAAAGTAAACAAATATTTTGAGTTCAAGTGAATTTTAATAGCTATATACTTAATCTTTAACCACAAAAATTTTCGCAAATTAATATTCTCCTAATGTTGTTTATATATGAAACCATTTTATGGCCAAATTGACCATGTGTCAGATATTAGTTTCGCATTGATTGGAAATAATTAAAAATCACTCTACACTTGTGAGTATGTTGACTAAAAAGAAATTTTCTTATCCTATGCAGTATGCATCCACACATAGTAATGTTTAGACATTTTATTCAACAAACTCGCAAAGCAAATACAATTTATAAAATTGTGTAATCACAGATGAAGGGTTCAACTTAAGTAAATATGAGATGTTGAAGTTTCAATTTAGAAATCATTTGAAGATGAAAATTAAAATATGTTTCATCATCGCCGCTGTATGTAATTAGTTAGTTTTTAATATCAATTTATTAAATGTTTTTTGTAGGGATCCATGACATTTTTTTTCTTTCAAAATCCAAACAAAATAAGTTGTTTGCAAAAATAAACAAAAACTGCCACCTTAACAAATATCTTCTAAAGTTATAACCATCATGTATAAAACCACAGACACAAACCAAATTTACAACATCACCTCAACTAACAACATGGCGTCAAACATATAATATATATAATATAAATGTAGAGTGACCACTGAATTTATCAGCACAGTACTGATTTTCTAGCTTCTGTACTGATAGACATATGCGGTACTGATTTTACTGATTTCTAAAATTATGTGTTGAAAGTACTGATTTTAAAGAAAATTGTTAAATTTTAATTTAAGTTCCAATTTAAATACGGAAAATATCAAGACTTCGGTCTTGATATTTTGATTTTGATATAGTTTTCGACAAAAAACTTTTATAAGGACATTGTTTTTAGTTTTGGGCAACGATGTATAGCAAACATAAAACTCTTTGTTAAAGTACATGTATTTTTTTATCTCTGTTAAAAAATTTATTACAAAACTAACACGAAACATCAATACGTCGCTGGAAAATTATAACAGATCATAAATTAATATAAATTAGTGAAAAGATGATACAATCAACAAACTACTCAAAAACCTCTCCATTTATCGTTTCGAGAAAATATTACAAAATCACAAATTCATATTTCTATCAAAATTCCAAAAAAATTGTAAAAATTAAATAAAATCAAAAATTCAAACTTTTTTCAAAATTCAAAAATATTCCAAAATCAAAGATTAAAATTTTTGTCAAAAATTCTAAAAATATTGCAAAAATTATAACGAAATCAAAAGTTGAAACTTTTTTCAAAATTTTAAAAATATTCCAAAAATTAGAATAAAATAAAATATTTGAACTTTTTCTAAATTCTAATAATATTCCAAAAATTCTTAAAAATTCAAACTTTTTCCAAACTTCTAAAAATATTGCAAAAATTATAACAAAATCAAAAATTAAAACTTTTTCCAAAATTCTAAAAATATTGCAAAAATTATTACTAAATCAAAAATACAAAATTTTTTCAAAAACTATAACAAATTCAAAAATTTCCATGTTCAGTTACATTTACGTCATACAAATAACTAAATTTTTTTTTTCCAAAAAATTGGCTAAAAAATAAATGAAATCATTTTTTTGACACACTTGACAATATTTTTTGACAAACTTATAATGCAATAAAATTCTCAATAATAATAATTTCATGTTCATTACATTTCATTTCATACAAATAACGAATTTTATTTTTTTCTAAAAAAAGAAATGAAAATCATTCTTTGGACACACTTGACATTATTTTTTTGACAAACTTATAATGCGATAATTCTCTATAATAATAATAAAATTTCATGTCATACAAATAATTAATTTTATTTTTTTCCAAAAAATTGGGTAAATAAAAATCTTTCTTTTGACACACTTGACAACATTTTTTGACAAAATTCTAATGCAATAATCTAGTTTTTGATCTCACAAATCAATCCCGACCATCCAGATATAGGGGGGTATAGGAAAAACAACACTCGTTTTTGGCAATATCAAAAAAACTAAGCAGTCGAAAAATCAATGAATTTTTTTTTAAATGTTTTGATCTTTTTCGATTTTTCTAAACCAAACTCGATTCCTTACAAAAAAACTTTTGTTTTACTATCTCCTTATCTATGTTCATAAAATATAGATGAAAACATTTGATTTTTTTTGTTATCAATAGGCGTGGGAAAACACATTTAAAAACTGTAGAAAATTTCAACTTGATGGAACTCATAGTTTGTGAGTAAATTGATTATGTAGAAATTCGGACGGTACCGAAGTCTCACCAATAGGGAATCGTGTTTACTAAGTACAGAACCCTAAAAATGAAAACCAGATTTCTCTACTTCGCTTTACACATTTACCTTCCGACTTAGAAGAGACATAGGTTAGGTGAGACTAAGGATAGTACATATTTTAACTCTTAAAGTTGTGTGCTGATTTCACTTAGAAAAAAAATGATCACTCTATATAAATGATAACTGTTGAATGAAAAAGTAGGTAGTCGTACAAAAGATGGACCGTTGTTGTACAAAATTTGATTTTGTTTGTAATAAACAGTTTCCTGTTTACTGGGCGGTTTCAATTATTCACAACAAAATTGATTATCAAATGGCCTCTGTGCCAGGCAAATAGAAATCTTTAACTTAAATAGTTTGGTTAATCATTAAAAAAAAAACAATAATAAACCTTATTTTGGTTTATACATAAAAGAATTTCATTTTAAACTCAACACAAAAGAAATTCACATAATTGTGTGCAATAAAACCCAATGAAACAGACAGGCAGAAAAATCACTCACATAAACAAAACAACCTCATACAGGGTCCTTCACAATTCAACTAATGATTAATATTGCCAAACTATCCCAGTTACAACACATAAATCGGCTCGCTCTGTTCAGATAAACCAACATCAACGCACCTGCGCAGCTCAATTTACTTTATTTTGGTTTTAGTTTGAAAAAAGGAAAAATATATTTGTTTCACAATAAAAAAAACAATTGATTATACATCGAAATATTAAGAACAGTTAAATGTTTTAAACTAAAAAATATGCATTACAGTGGAACGTCATACATAGACAGATATTATTTATTAAATGAATCTGTTAGTACGAAATGAATGTGTGATTATGTGATAGCTGTCTGTTTTAGATTTTAAAAGAAAATGTATATTGAACAGATTTTTTTTGGTCGTTACATGTTGTTAAATTAATCAAAAGTAAATTGCAAACTAAACTATTTGGAGAGATCCGTGGTCTACCAACCCAAAAATCTCATCAATTTAAATTATGCCAGACTTGGTCTGTGGATCAAAAATCACAAACACAAGGATCGGGTTCGACGGTGGACTTGGTCCGCGGATCGTTACTGTGCAAAAATTTACGTTAGTGGAGAAAGACGTATCGGACAAAATCAAGCGGATCGATCTGACGGATCAAGTCCACGGATAAGTCCTATCATGTATGGTTATAGCTATTCATTCTTACGTAGTATAAGCTGAATCACTTACAAGTCTTCTAAATTTTGATAATGTGACGTTGTTTGATTATTATGATGTGCTTCGTTGACCATGTAACATAGCCTAGCATACTCGCTACTAAGTTCTTTATGTTGTCATTATATTCAACAGTAAAAGGTGTTTTTGTACAAGGGTCAGATCTTTGAATTGTCTCCTTTTATAACTTCTGTTTTATATATTTCGAGCCTTGAAAGAACAAAACACTTTTTATCTACGTAAAGCATCGTTCTGAACTCTTTAAAACAGGATCTCGATATAGGATTATTTTTTACTTCCTGTGTCATGTTTGTAGTGCCAACTCATAAGATTGTTTAGTAGGGTGAACAAAAAACCGTCGATTTCAGAAAACAATGATGTTAGTAAGATTTATTGAACTTTTTAAAATTAGTTTAATTTATTTCAATTTAATTTAATAAATTTTTTTGGTTTTTCTTTACAGAATCAAAAATTTATCAATATCATAAAAATACCCAGATTGTCTCCAAATCATGCAGTTTACAAGAAAATACTCAAAACATAAAGTTAAACTGATCGTTAAACCTAATTTCTAAGACATTTTTGGAATTCACGTAAAATAATTTTTGGTAAGTTGATACATAAGTTTTCTAAATATGTAATCAAATTATAATAGTATAAATTCTTGAAAATACTTTGCTCAACAGAGTGAAACTTGTTGTTGTACAATGTACAGTCTTGTTTTTATATATAATGTCTTATTTTATTTTGTCACGAATTTAAGTTCTGTCTGTTTCTGATTCGTTCTGATTAAGTATAAAGATTAAAAAAGTAACGTGCTTCACACATTCCAATTTAACTAAAATATAAATAAATACAATATATCCTATACAGCTACCAAACTCCAAACTTGATTGTAAAAATTGTCAGTAGCAATTTCCCAAGGGCGGTGATTCGAAATAAATTTCCAAATAGTTATGAGAATTTATCACAGGTCGAGGGAAATTCGTTTAGAAATTTTTCGCAAACTTAGCTAAATAAATGAAACAATTATTTTTAGCTAAAATTTTTTATTAATTTATATTTTATAATTTCTGTAAAAAAATAAAATAAAATATTCGTGAAAATTTTTAGCTTATTTTTATTTTAATTTAACCCAATGAAATTCTCTAAAATGCAATAATATTATTGAATGTTGTATTATTGACTTTAATTCACTTTTAATTCACTTTTAATTCAATTTTAATTTACTTTCAATTCATTTTTAGTTCACCTAACTGAAACTGAACTATTGTGTGAAAGAACACAGGGATAAGGTCGAGGGAAACGTGGGTTAAATTAGTGGAGGGAAAAGTTTAATCTCTACCGTTGATAAATGAACTTTTTTTGATGAAAATTTAAATTTTATTTTTATCCAACTACTAAAAATGATGATGAGAGTTTAATTAATGCATATAGCGCGTGTTTTATCTTTTAAATTAATCGATAATAAATGATTCTTCATCCTTCAAGCTCCAAAAATGTCGATTAATATTGACAAAATAATTATAAATATCAATTTTCAAAGCTCTATAATACATTTTGCAGCATTAAAAAATATATCTGTGTATCCATTACTAACTACTTCATTGTTTCAATGTTTACATAATTTTTTGTTACTTGAAAATTAAGCTGTCGTCTGTCATAGACAGAAATTGAATCTAAAAATTTTGTCCATCCCTTTGTTTTAAGTGATATTATATGAAATCGTAATTTTCTTTAAATTTAAATTTTAGGGATTTATTTTGAACGATTCATATTTTAATTTTTCTTATAATAAATTTTTATAATTTTAAGGGAAAATGATGGGCGTGCGATTGTTTTAAAATTGGGTGATAAGATATAGAGCTTGCTAAATTTGCGTTTGTTTATGCTTTTAGAAGATTAATAGGGTTTGATTTTATTTTAAAAGATAAACCATAAATTAAGCTTTATGGCACCAGAACAAAAATGGATATTTATGTCGATGAACCATATGTCAATGAACAAGGTCCAATCAAATGTTTGTTATTTTTTGTGATTATGACTGATAGAATTGGTTACATTAAGGATTATCACTATCGTAGTGCTGATGTCATTAAAAAACAACAGAAAAAGTGGTACACTTTTTTTCATTTATTAAACTAAATAATGCGTCATAGAATACAATATATTTGTTTTGATTGTGTCATTGACACAATAAAATCAATTCTAATAACCATAACAAGGCTGGATTGACATAAGTTAGATGAATTGCGATTGATTGCAATGGTATTCATTTTTATGACGTTATACAAATTATTTGGACTTTAAATATTACATTTATATCAGCTACTACAACAACTGAATAATAATACATCCTGATGGTTTTACCACATGGCTGACAAACCAATTTGTCTAGCGCTACAATTATTTTGACTGAGCGTCCTGTTACAGCACGTGCTCAGTTTCACTGCATAGAAAATACTGGCAATGCCCAACCTATTTGATAATGCAAACTCAATGTTTCACTATATATAGTTATTTTCTTTCGTGATTCAGATGCAAGCTGGTTAGATCCATAAATCTCTGCTAACATGTTTACTAAAGTTAACAAGAACTCTAATGATATGTTGTTTTTGATTTTTTTAAACTTTGGCAGTACTATGTAAAATTTTTTTCTTTTCGTCGACAATTTTAACTTCGTGGGTGCATGCAAAATAATGAGAGAAACATAACATTGATTAGATGAATTTCATCACGGATTTTTTTAATACGAACCCGCACAGAGCACAAATTATTTTCCAAAAGGATAACCACTACAGTATATAGTGAACGAGTATCCAAAACTTATTTTCTAAATATTGACTGCCCTACTTTTTTTGGCGATTTTATCCATTGCATACTATTTCTTCTCCATTTATAAACGTTTGAGGTTATTAGAGGTGCTCAGACTACACACGTTCTGATGTGGTAGTCTGGTCTTTTGTTACGTTCAGATAAATTTTTTTTTTCTTCCGGATATGATATATTTTTAACAATTACTTTTTTGGTCTCAATTGTTCAACCTGTTCAAAATTTCGCCATCGATTCAGAATCTGAATTAAAATTGTAAAGACACACATCCTGATCCGGCGCACAACGTTTTAAATAATTACAATTGTATAAATACAGCTTATTATAATTAATTACCTATACATATTATGTAATTACAAAATTAATTGTGTGAACAACATTTGAACGATTGACAACAAAAACTCAATTATTTTGTTAATTATTTTAAAATTATTTATTTTATATTTCAACCGTTGTTAACCAAACAATCGGATCAAATTGCATTAATTAATCAAAGAGAAAATTTTATTTGATTTTAATTATGATGAACTTGAAAGTAGTTAATGTGGAAAATAAGTTGATTTATAAAAAGAGTGTTACAAACGGCGATAATCCGAGCTCCGGAGCTCCGGAGCTCCGCCAACAACAGTTTTTTAAAGGTTTAATAACTGATATTCCTGGTTGGCATTAAACTTTGCTGAAACTTGGTATAGAAACATAGTGTCATGTTACCAATAGCTCTGAAAAATGCATACCAACTTCTTGTTTGTCACTTATTGTAAAAACATGTTTTTCGGGACTTTATTACCACTACAGCCTCCATTTGTGAAGCGAATTTCATAAAACTTGGTTAAATGTTTTCAGTTGTAATCAAAAAAGTTTGATAAGCTTTTGGAGTACATTGCTTGCACAAAAGGTTGGGAGGGTTATTATTAACTGCTGATTCTTTTCATTACGTTTTTATGTTTTTTTGGAAAACCACATCTTTCCTCCATGAATAAATTTCGATGTCAATTTGACAAAAGATGAATATATGTGCATATTGCTATGCAACTGATTTGTTTTTGAGTGGTTTGGATGAAAGCGATGTCGATTCCCGAGCACCTGTTTTTAGAAACTTCAATAACATCAATTTTTAATAATCGATTTGATGAAACTTCATAGAAAACCATTTATTGCAGGTCTTAATAGTTCCGGTTCCGGTTTCCGGTTTATTACTGCCGGTTAGATTTGCTTTGTTTTTGCATTTTTTCAGTATCTGTCGTGAATGAACCAAATGAACCAATTTTGATGAAATGTATGTTAAAGGTTTCAATTAGTTGTTATTAGTTGTTATTAAGGATAGTCTCTCTCAGCTTGAAAGAAATGCTAAACAACTTGGATTATGTATCAACACCGGCAAAACTAAAGTTTTAACAACATCTAGGAACATACCCCACGGAAATCTGGATACTGGCGACTATGAAGTGGAACGCGTGGAAAACTTTAAATACCTCGGGTCTGTAATAACATCGTCAAATGACATGCAAGCAGATGTCAAAACCCGTGTTTCTGCCGCATACAGAGTTTTCTACGCATACTCAAAACTTCTGCGATCAAAACATTTTTCGCGGTCGTGTAACTCACACTTTACAAAGCTTTAATCCGACCTGTGCTTACATTTGGAAGTGAAAGCTGCACACTGACTTCCTCCGATTGCAGAATTTTATCAACTTTCGAGAGGAAGGTCATACGAACAATTTATGGTCCATGCAAAGTTGCTGAAAATCAGTATAGAATTCGAATGAATCATGAAATCAGACACCTTCTTGGAAGCTGTGGGGTAATCGGATTCATCAAACCCAACCGAATTAGATGGTTTGGTCATGTAGAAAGGGCTTAATTAGATAAAATGATAAAAAAGCGTCCCAACAACAACCAGCTGTGGTATTTGTCGGAGAGGAAGACCTAAGCAACGCTGGCGTGATGACATAATTCAAGACCTTCGTTATATAGGATGTCGAAACAGGAGTCAACTGGTCATGAACTTGGAATTAAACTTTTATAAAAAAATATACTGAATGCTGACCAAGGGAATCTCTTATTTTATTACAAAATATATATAAACTATATATGTAATAAATGCATGACGAAAATAATTTAACGGAACAAAAATCTATATATATAAAAATTAATGTTTGTTTGTTTGTTTGTTCGTATTTGATAATCTCCAAAACCACCGCACCTATTTGAAAAATTCTTTAACTTTTTGAAAGGTACATTATTCTTGATGAACATAGGCTATATATTATGGATATAATTGGAACCCCCGGGCTTTTATAATTAACTTAAAGGGTTTTGCCTTTATTATTTTTATCTAAATATATCGTTTTATACATTTGGTTTGCTTTGATCAATGTTTTTTACATTGAACATAATTTAATGAAATTAAAAAATGAAATTATGATCTGACAAACAATTATATTTATTTATATATCAAAATTATATATATATATATATATATATATATATATATATATATATATATATATATATATATATATATATATATATATATATATATATATATATATATATATATATATATATATATATATATATATATATATATATATATATATATATATATATATATATATATATATATATATATATATATATATATATATATATATATATATATATATATATATATATATATATATATATATATATATATATATATATATATATATATATATATATTGGAATTTAGCACATGATCAAATTGTTTTATCTACACCAAATATGTTGCTGGTATGCAATTGTATGTGATACATATTTCTAAAACTAAGTGAAGATAGTGGATAACATCGATTATATCGATTTAAACCTCAAAACTACGAAATTGAATTCGCACAAATACTATACAAAGAAGCATAGCTTATGTATAATCAAAAACGGATGGCAATCATGATGAACAATCTAATTAAAAATAGAGGCACTTAGCCGGCAACACGTTTGCAATAGTGATTTGCAAACGGCAACAATGCATTAATACCAATAAATTTTATATATCTTGAATTGAATTCTATATATTTTCTATGAATTCAATGGATTTTATATAAATTTTGGATCTATGGGTGTGACAACCCCGCGTACTTTGGTACCTGCTATTGGCAAATCAGTTAACGTGAGATATCGTATACCACTGGCAATGGCCGTAAGATATCACTGCTATAAGGCGATAGATGATATTTTAGGGGTGTTGGGGGATAAACTTTTTTCAATCAACGATAGCACACTTACTCTTATAGTTATGGAATATTCTTTGGTGATGACACGCTTTTTAGGTATTTTTAAATAAAATATGTTGGGTAGTAGGAATTACAACACAACGTGTCACAACAACATATAAGAACCTTTTAAGAACAATGTCCCAGGCCCACAACAACATGCTTCTAAGGTGTTTATGGACGCAATTTTTTTATTTTTTATATTTTTTTTTAAAGAATGAACTTTTTTGCTTGCTCGAAGAAATGAGTTTCCATATAACTATTATATATGCTGGATTGAGGAAAACAATGCGTTACATGATCTTGGTATATGCTTCTAGCACTAGAAAAATTAGTAACCCAATTTTAGCTATGTTCCTGCAAATTTGAAAAAAAAAAGTATTTTATTTTTATTTCCTTCATCCTATTATGAAATATTGCCCTATTTCGTACATTATTATGTGAAAGGATTTATTATTTGGTTTTCCATTCCAAAAAACAAAAAAAAAGAAATTTGCGTCCATCAACGTCTTAAAAAACATGATGGTGTGGAACCTAGGTCTTAAAAGGTTTTTATGTGTTTTGTGACATACATTGTAATTCTAAATATGTCAAATACTTTGAAGTTGCACAAATTTTTTTGAAATGTTCGGTGAAAAAGATGATGAACAATGTCATTGAAGCCACAATTTTAAATAGAAAATTCGAACCATATTCTTTCCATATTAAAATAAGTTAATAGAAATAAAAATGACACAATGGAAATCGAATGTTATCATAACGAGTTTTTTCGAATTTTCTTTCTTATGACATAGCGGCAATATGCGACGAGCATAATGTTAAATAAACAAAACTTTTACACTATTTTGTGTAAAAAATAAAATTTTGAGAAATTTTGTGAATCATTTGAGAGATTTTTGTGTGTTTCGTGTCGGGAACAAATACAATGCATGAGCACTGTGAACATTTGTGTGTCTATTTTTGTTCTGTATAATGTTCTACATACAGATGACACACCTCTACTAATTCAACAAGTCATATAAATTTTTTTATTGCTTACTTGAAAACTTATTTGATCGCCAATTTTTCGTATATCCGAAGTTAGCTGGAGTGCTGATTATTTTTCATTCATATTTTTAAAAAGTACAATTAAAAATTATGCTTTCATTTCTCATTACCACTTTTTTGAAATCATTGCTACTACGTCAACAAAATGTCTGCGCACAAACTTTATTTATAAGCGTAGCAAAGCACGCCGGGTCCTGCTAGTAAATTAATAAAAATTATATAAATTAAAATACATAAGCTTACATTATTGAATGTTATATGTTGGTCCACTGTAAATTGGCTCTTTATATACTTTTCTCACTGAGCCCTGAACGTAATTGATCGAAAATCCTAAAACCGTCTTTGAAATTATGAAAAAAAGAGAAGTGTCAAATACTCATATTTATAGGGGCACGGGTTAAAAACGCCATTTAAAACTCTTTCAAGTTGTGTCGTTTCAAACTTGTTTATGTAGACAATACTACAAAAATTTGTTTATGCAAAGCTTTCGTCATATTGTATATATAGATACGGTTGTTCAGATTTATAAAAAGTATAATTGTGCTGTTGTAAAGGGGAATATTTTCTTGTTTCTTAAGAATTGTATATTGAGATGATATCGGGAACTGGATCGTTAAGGATTTGTGTGTGACTAATGTATATGAAAATAGAATCAAAATATAGAAAATCCTTGCTATAAAAACGATGCTCAATTTGTTCGAGGGCATTATGTAAACTTAAATGTAATAGGAAACATTGTGGAATTTTCTTAAATAATTTTATGGTTTGCCAGTTGAGAAAATAAGCAGAAAATTAATTAATAAAGCGTGTGATGTTTTTACCAAAAGATGTTGATCGTTGTATTAGTTTTTTTAAATAATTTTCTTGCTCAAGTTGTCGTAAAAACACATGTAAAAATTAGATATAATAAAGATTTCATGCGATATTTATAATGGTAAATGTTGTAATAAAATCATTTACCGTTCAAGTGTGATTTAAGTTAGGTATAGATTCGTATTTTATATATATATATATATATATATATATATATATATATATATATATATATATATATATATATATATATATATATATATATATATATATATATATATATATATATATATATATATATACATGTATATATATACATATATATATATATATATATATATATATATATATATATATATATATATATATATATATATATATATATATATATATATATATATATATATATATATATATATATATATATATATATATATATATATATATATATATATATATATATATATATATATATATATATATATATATATATATATATATATATATATATATATATATATATATATATATATATATATATATATATATATATATATATATATATATATATATATATATTAGGCATGACCAGAAATGTATGAACAATTTTCAAACCATCTTTTTCTTCGCTCCCACCGGCTAATTATGTTCCATTTGACTCGAATATGAACTATATCCAGTTTTATTGAAATCGGAAAATAATTACCCACCGCGCAGTGGCGTCGAAGATAAGAAAATTAGCAGAATAATAGGATTTTTTATTTTTATCAGATATAATTATCTTAAAACATAATATATCTCATAATATCAATTTTTTTTATTAAAAGCTAATAAATTAACGATTCTAACGAGCCTAAGTATGTAGAAATCGATCTTAGAAAAGCGATTTATCTTAATTTTTCTTCTTACATATACGAAAATTCACTAATTCATAATAATCTTTTTTCAAAGAAAAAAATTAATTTTTATGGTTAAATTTATAATAATTTTTCATTCAAAAGCAACATTTTTTCAAAAGAAATCAATAAATTAAATTAGATTTATTGTATGATGAGTATTTGCATCTGTAGTTTTCGACCACCTGAATGGTGTATTGTGTACCTTCCTCGTCTTTAGTTAGAATGCTGTTGTATTCCGTGTCATCAACTTAACACCGAGTTCGGCGGTATCATTAACAACATGCAAACTTTGTCAAAACAACGTGGCTTTGACGAAATCCTTATTTCGATGGGTCATGTAGCAAAAAATCAATACAAATTCTAAATCGATTAAAAAAAACTGAGTTTTTTCTGTGACAAAATCACTAATGTTCTTATTAGCAAAAAGTTGCATATGTTTGACTGCGTCAAAATCTTTTTTGCGAGTTTGGGGTGCGATGGGGATGTCTCGTGCTGGGACCTCAAGGTTTTGAACCATTTTTCGTTTTTCATCAAACGAAATCTCTGGGTCGAAAAAAGCCAAGCCAATATTTGCCTCCGTTAAATAGTGAAGATTATAACAAATTTTACTCAACATTTCTTCTGAAACTCTTTGGTCAATTTTGATGAAATCCAAATCCTGATATGCGGCTGCTGTTCCATCTATGCATTTGAACCAAATTTTACATACAACATAATCAGGAAAATGCAAACGTCTCGAAAAAATGCAAACGGCGTGACTTGTCGGACCTGGGCGTTTGAAATTATAATTCTCAATGGTTTCGCCAAGAAAAATCAATGTAACTTCCAAAAATTCTTTATATTCGCTGCGTGGGTGTGATTTTTCCAACTCTTCATGACAAAAAATTACTAGAGCTTCTCACGAGTGTTTTAAAATTTTGTTTCCCAGTTTTTTGTCCGATATTCCATTTTTGAACATTGTTGGATTAATTTTACCATCGTCCCATGCCTTCTGAAATTTGTTGAACAGATAAACATCGGGTGCTGTGGTCTTTCCAAATTTGAGATCATAAACAGCCCGTAGTTTAATCTCCTGTACACTGAAAAAAATTTCTGGGTAATTGTAACCAAAAAACATACTTAACTTAACCAAGAATATCGGTTGTTTTTCAACCAGCTAAGCGCAAGTTTAATATTATTAATTTTGCATGGGTTACTTTAACACTTGCTTTTGCTTAGTAAATTAGAACTTTGCATCTGGTCAATTTTAACTATAAATGACATCAGTAATTGCTTAGTTATTTTGACCTTTGTTAATCATTTAACTTAACAAATTTTTTAAGTCAATTTCACTTATGTATAGTTAAAAAATGTTAGTTTGTATTGAACTATTTTTAACGAATTTTAAAAATGTGGCCTGTTTAAACTAACCATTCTTAAACTATGCATTATAGTTCATTTAAACCAAATGTTGACCTATTTCTTAGTTAAGTTAACGCATGTTTGTTATATTTTAACACACATTTGAAGTTTTTGCTAAAATAAAATAACTTTATAATTAATTATATACTAAACAAAGAAATACTTGATTTTTAGCTCATTTATTAGAAATTAATATAAGAATACATTAAATAAAAATTAAACACTAAATACATTAAAAACAAAATAAATTTAAACAGGTATAAAATCATGTAATGGCTAATGCTATGTTTACACCGCCGATAGTTTAATAGAATAATATGTTTTTACTATTAAACTAACGATATCATGGGTGTTTATACCACAAAAAAGTATTATGTATTCACTGAAAATAAAATTCAATAAAATGGTCGTTACATAAAAAAAATTTACTGACAATTCAACTCACTAAATAATGTTTCGATAAGGTCCAATAAAAACGCTTCATTTACTATTTTTTAACAAATCAAAACGAATTATATCGATTATTTTTCTCTGGTGGGAAGGAACTGCGAATTATAGTGACTATTTTTGGCCTACTTAATATATTAATTTAAAACTAGAGATATTGAGATAATTTTATTTTTTTAATGAGATAATTTTTTTTTATTTATAATTTTGTTTAAAAGATAATTATTAGTTTCTAAATAAAATTTTTCTACAAATTATTCAATAATACAAAATTATGTAAAAATGCAATTTGCAAATAATAAAAATGTCCGTTTTCATTCATAAATGATTGCATGTTTATGTTTATTTGTCAAAAATAAATTACAAATTTATAACATTTATGCGCCTACTAAGATGAAATAATATTTAATTTTGTTTGACAACAAAGGATTATGTTGTATGAAATAATGTTACTATTTCTGTTCGTTTAGTTGTCTGCTAAATACAACTCGTCACCAAATTATTAGTCGATTATTTTTCAACATTACCACCCATGCCATTTGAGGTCAAAAATTTCTCTCGTACGCTACGCGCACTCGGGACTTCAAATGACATTCGTAATAATGATTATGAAAAATAATCGACTATTATTTGACGACTCGTGATATTATGTATGATTATTGAACTCCTTTCGTTGGCTCAATAAACAACATCGTTGGTTCGATAAATAATTTGTTAATATTACGAATGATTTCGATTAACGAATGATAAATTGTATATGGATCCAATGAAAAGTAGCCCATTAATTACTGTTTATTAATACAACGAACAATTTTATTGGAGTTTGGTAAATGTTTTTTCAGTGTTCTATCTGTGGTATAAACGCTCTTAATAATTTTGAGAGATAGAATGCGGTAGCCAAATTTCTAATTCGTCATGCTACCTGGGTAACGTCAACAGAATTAGGTTGGTGTAGTTGAGAGGGGCAGAGTAAATACTGCTTATACCCAATATACTGTACCATGGCGAGTCATTGGCGCCATAAAACCAATGTAACTCAAGCGTCTGTTCTCCATGTTAGGGACGGCTTGGAGCAGGCGTCTTTCTTGGACCAAGCGCCTCGCTATATAAACGTGCAAAAAGCGTCTGTTCTCCATGTTATGGGCGTCTTGGAGCGGGCGTCTGTCTTGGATTAAGCGGCTCGCTATATAAACGTGTAAAAAGGTTGTTTCTGGTGACCTTAAGATGCAGAACGAACCCATTCACAAAAATTTGGGTTGGGCGTTGGGTTAACACTCCATTTCCGTAAAAAATTATTGGTCATGAATTCTGTACACTGGCTTTGGATTATCTCGGATTCATCACAAGAACGCCCTCGAAAACAGTACCCGAACTAGGATTTAAAAATGAGAACCTGGAACGTGCTAAGCCTTAGAAGACCAGGAGATCTACTAAGACTTACAAACCTTGGCAGGAGCTACACACTATGACAAGAACTAAGATAGTCAGGTAGTGGAATCCATGAAACAGCCATCCATGAAATATACTCTCTACTATTACGGTCATCAACAGGAGGAGAGTTTGGAGTTGGCTTTCTCATACATCTTCGCATCAACATATTATCGACTTTTGCCCAATTAATATGCGAATATGCACAATGTGTAACCATCATCAATGTTCATGCACCTACTAAAGACAGAGCAGATGATATTAAATGCCTGTTCTTTCTAGAACTCGAAAAAGTCATAAGTAACATATCGCGGCACGATATAAATATCGTGGTAGGTGACTTGAATGCTCAAATTGGTAGAAGTACAGAACTTAAAACACATATCGGCCCCAACAGCTTGCATCATACCAGTAACAATAACGGCTTTCGTGCAGCTAAACTGGCTATGGTGTATGAACTAGTAATATCTAACACATTCTTTCCTCATAAGAGAATCCACAAAGCAACGTGGAAATCAAACGATGGAATAACTGACAATCAAATTGATCATGTCATCATTTCTAAGAGACACGCTACAAGTGTAACTGACGTTCGATCAATATAGAGGTGCTGATATGGACACCAATCAAATGCGTGTACTGAAAAAAAATTGAAGTTCATGACAACCTCATCTCGAAGTTAGCAGTTGATTATTCATGCAAAGAATAGTTATTTGCAAACAATTTCACTGTGATTGAGACAACTACCCGATAACATTTTCCTAACAACAGAATGAGGTTTGTTTAAAATATAAAGTGTTATATTCAATATAACAGTAGTTGAATAAAGATAATAAATATTTCCCTGAAAAAAATTTTCTTTGGCCTTATATCATGAATTTTTCATTTTAAAGTTTAAGTATTTGAGATTAATTGAACTATATTTTATTTTCACATAAATATTTCGTGTGATTGTCTCAACTTCATCGATTTATAATTGTAGAGTTGTTGAAGC